>WSTG01000005.1:0-76413 GCA_019616325.1 Ceratobasidium sp. 394 | reverse complement strand
GACGATCCCAAGATGATCCGGCCGGCACGGCTCGCTATGGATAGCCCACAGACATTCCTTGTGCTCTCGAGCCAAGCCCCAGCGTGCATCGCAGAGAAGTGATGGGACCACATGCGACCGCCGCTTCCATTCGGCGCTTGCACATGCCCATTTCCAATTTTGTCCGCTCCAAACAGTGGATTTCCGCCCATTCAGCTCCGCGACACTGCACAAGTCTTTTTCGCTGGGCTTGCGGGAGCATAGTCTGGGCTGTGGCGAGCGGGCGGGCGGGAGCCGGAGATGCCGGTCGGGGACGAACCTGTTCGCTTCGAATAGCGTCAGCAGGCGAGCACATGGACGCACTCCAACGCCCAATCGCATCCTTCGGTTAGCATATCGACCTCTCCAAAGGCACACGAACCACTCGATAGAGGTGCGTCTCGGGTTCTATCTTCGTTTGACGCCCTATAATAAGACCTTGCCAACCAGGTGTGTTCCCCATCCCCCTACCCACGGACGTTGACGCTGCGTCTCTGCGCGCGACGAGTTCCCCCCGTGCTACGACTGACACACTACGATGGCTTCCGAACCCCATGTCGACGTCGACGAGGCCGTTGCCCTCTCCAAGGTGCAGACCATCGACGAGAAGCGTCCTTTCGAGTCTGATTCGACGTGAGTTGTCCCTCGTCGTTTTCGTCCATACACTAATGTCCCCGCAGCGGCGAGGTCGTAGACGCCAGTCTCCTCCCTACCGAGGAAGAGACTCACACTTTGCGTCGCGTCGCCGACAACATCCCCCTGATCGCTTGGACGATTGTCTTTGTCGAGTTTGCCGAACGCTTCTCCTGGTACGGTACCACTGGTCCTATGACCAACTATGTCCAGCAGCATCTCCCCCCTGGCTCCAAGACAGGCGCCAACCCACTCCCCAACGGCGTAGCAGGTGCTCTCGGCCGGTTAGTCTCAACCCATCGCAACTTGATCACATCTAACACTTTCATTTCAGCGGCCAGCGTACCTCGACTGCTCTCGCCAACTTTCGCCAGTTCTGGACCTACTTTACGCCCATCATTGGCGCCATCGTCGCAGACACGTACACTGGTCGCTTTGGAGCCATCGTCATATTCTTCATCATCTGCTTGATTGGTCACATCATCCTTATCTTTGTCTCCATCCCCTCGGCCATTCAGCACCCCAATGGCGCGCTCGCGGGATTTATCATCTCGCTCATCATCATGGGCCTCGGCACTGGCGGGTTCAAGTCGAACATCTCCCCACTCATGGCCGAGCAATACCGCGGCAAACTGCACAAGCGCACCCTGGCGTCGGGCGAAACCGTCATCGTCGACCCAACGCTCACCGTCCAAAAGTCGTTCCTCTACTTTTACATGATGATCAACTGCGGCTCTCTCCTCTCCCTCACCACAACCTTTGCCGAAAAACACGTCGGCTTCTGGCTCGCCTATGCCCTCCCAACCTTCGTCTTTTGCCTCATCCCGCCCGTCCTGATCTGGGGCAACAAGCGCTACCACAAGACTCCTCCCCGCGGCTCGGTCCTCCTCGAATCGTGGCGCGTGTTTAGGCTCGCGGCTCGCGGACGTTGGTCGATCAACCCAGCTCGGACGTGGAAGAACTTTGTGAATCCCGAGTTTTGGGAGCAGGCCAAGCCGAGTTATTATCATGGTAAAGAGGGTGGCGAGCGTGCGAATGGGGCTGGGGGAGTTCCTGCTGTGATCACTTGGGACGACCAGTTTGTGGATGAGGTTATGCGTGCTGTCAAGGCTTGCAAGGTCTTGTAAGTTCTTTCCATATTGGAAACTCGAACACGTGCTTATGATTTTGTAGCTTGTTCTACCCGCTCTACTGGATCTCCTACGACCAAATAACCTCCAACTTGACGTCCCAAGCCGCGACGATGGAGCTCAACGGCGTCCCGAACGAGATCGTCAACAACCTCAACCCGCTCTCACTCGTAATCATGATCCCCATCATGGAACGCATCGTCTACCCCGCTCTGCGCAAGATGAAGATCAACTTTACACCCATCAAGCGCATCACACTCGGCTTTTGGCTCGGCGGCCTCGCAATGGTCTACACAACCGTCATCCAACACTACATCTACAAAACCGGACCCTGCGGAACAAACGCATCCACCTGTAAACAACCAGCCCCGCTCAACGTCTGGCTCCAAGCCCCCTCCTACATCATCATCGGCCTATCCGAAATATTCGCTTCCATCACCGGACTCGAATACGCGTTTACCAAAGCGCCCGAACGCATGAAGTCGGTTATTATGAGTATATTCTTGTTCATGTCTGCCGTGGCGAGTGCTATCGAGTTTGGTTTGGTCGGAGTGAGCACGGATCCGTATTTGATGTGGATGTATGCGGGTGTGGGGATTACGAGTTTTGTTGCTGGTTGTGCGTTTTGGTTGGTGTTTAGGGGGTTGGATGCGGAGGAGGATGCGCTTAATACGATTGGGGCTACTGGGAGGGAGGGGTTTAAGGATGAGCAGTAGTAGGGTTGTGGTTGTATTATGTGTGTGATGTTATTGTATGACAATTTGATGTTCTACTCTTGTGTGGGGTTAAGACTTGAGTGGTTGTCGTGTGTTTGAAGGTGACTTGAGGAGTTGAACCTTTCGTTTGAAGCTTGCCGCCAGGTCGTGCATATGGGTCCGATTTTTTTAATCTCAAATTTTCACAACAACGTATACAACAACATCGACCACGGCCTTTTCTCACTTTGTCTCAAGCTGCGCAAGGTAAATACAGTCGAACGCCAGAATCTGCATGCATTCTGGAAATTGGAAATTAGACAAGTATGCGGATTCTGGTCTTCCACGCAGCAGATGCAAACAGACACATGTGACTAATTCTCACGATCCAGGGTACCCGCAACAAGTGCAAAATCTCTGTACAGGGTAAGGATAGAGAACCCAAAGGTTCAAAAAAGTAATTTTTACATTCGGCAAACTTACCAGGCAACCTACTTAGCCCGTAAGTTAGCTATCAACAGAAATGGTTTCCAAGTGGCGGGATTTCAAATTCGACTTGGGAAAAGCAAATCACTGCGTCTCAAGCTTTTTATGCAGATTCTGGCTATGCAAATCCTGGCTTTCGACTGTAGTTGACGAAGAAAGTTTTTTTGCCAATGTCTAAAAATGACTTTACGTTACGCTGTATGCGGATATGGCACGTGCCTGATAAGAGCCGATGTGGCTATCCGCCGATCAACACTCACGACCAGACTCATTCCTGCAAGACTCCTTCCTGTTCAGCTGTATCCTGACAACAGCTGTCACACAATAACATGTCGGATATCACGTCCCAAGATGGTGACGATCTCTGGGGACTACCGCTGGAAGATTATCTCAGAAGCCTCAAGCAGCCGCCGACAAGTTCCGGAGAACAGGCTGATGTACCGATTCCTAGCCGTGCGCAAGTAGAGGCTGCCTTGAAAAAAGTCTATGCGCGGAGCCCGTCTGTGTCTTGCTCTACGTTTCAGGACATTTTGGGAATAGCCGCGTATCCGGAAGAAGTGGCGAAAATCGCCGAGGAAGGAAACAAGTTGTCGTTTTCTTGTGTACGATTGCTACAAGACTATGCACAACGATGCAACGGGGTGAGTTCAATCTTACCTTGGACTCCGAATCCATTAGCTGTTGCCTCGACTCATTTATTCCTTTCTGGCCACGTTTAGTTATTCTACTATCAATACGGATATCTTGGGCTCCGAGTTCTCGTCCTTAGTCTTTTGATTAGCTTCGATAAATACTCTAGTCGGAGGATGGGGACTACTTTTGACTACACAGGGAAAACCATCGACGACCTCATCTACTATCTTACTACGAATGCTGCCTGTGCACTTTCCTTCGAGACTACAGTGATCACAGGTCTACCCTTGAATACTCAGACCAAATCTAATACCGACTCCCTAGGCTTCCTTATGAGTTGGAGGGGGAATTTGAGAAAGTACGATCGAGACAAACTACTAAGTCTCCTTTACAACGATCGACTCCGGTTCTTGCGGATAATTTACTGGATGCCGAACACACAGGGGTGGATGCTATTGCTGCTCGTATTATGGATACCGCTGGTTCCTGAATGCGAACTAACCAAGCCCAAAGCTCTGTGAGTCTTTTTGCCTCGTTGCTAAAAAAATAAATGACTAAACTTGCAAGGTAGAGACGCCCTCAAGCAACTGAGCCAGCTCAACGATCTGGTCGGACGGTATTGTCTTTTAGCCACCGAAGACCGAACTCTCTGTATCGCCCATGCAATCTGGAGATGGATGTATTTTATCCTTATCCCGTTTACCATGCGTCCAGAGCACTACCCTACTCCAGCCGACATGGACCAAATCCCGATCATGCGAGATCTTGCAATTCAGCGGTTCAAGTTTCCGTTGCACGAAATGGACCCGTTTGAATGCGACCCTACACGAGCAGAACTTTTGTCTGTAGTGCTGGGACATCTCAATGGCTATCAAATGGGCTCGCTAAACGCCTCGGACGAGGACCAAATACCGTTACTAGAGGCTATATTCGCTCGGCTGTGGGTGGAAATAGAGTCCGATCGACCATTTTATGGTCTAGAAGGGCGAGACAACGTGCACAAATTGACTGAAGTCGTTTTTAGGTGTGCAATGGGCACTATTTCGTGAGTAATTGGATAGTTCACTCGGGTAACCTCCCTAAAACCGGCGACGTGATTGAATCATATAGAAACTTAGAGAGAATGCTTATTCACCGCAAGATGAAGACTGTGACTGAATTACGTCGCCTCTCGACTATCTACGCTACCGTGTTTCAACAGGCCGATCTCGTTGATCTTGTGGGGCGTATCTTGCTCCTGCCAATCTCGCCGATAGTGATGGATGATGACTTAGTCGTCGTCGAGGACCAAGAATCAACCTGTGAGTATTTTGGCCACGCAAAGTTCGTCCAGTTGAATATATGGTATTATCAGTAGAACACATTGGACCGGCTTGGTGTCAGATAATTGGGTGTGATTTCATGCTGGAGCTGCTCAAGACTCATTATGAGACGGTATTTGAATGCTTCAACGACGATTACGCTACCTGGCTCAAGGTCCTTCGCTTTGTGCAAATCCAAGATCGCTCGACCTCGCATTGCAAGCGATTTTTTGACCAGTGCCAGGAGACATGGGAAAAATTCGGAAAGGCCCTTGGATTCCTCACGAAGGATAATCAGCGATGCGCATATACGGGGTGTACGAGCCCTGTTTCATTACATTCTGCACCAATCTCGTGCTGCAGCGGCTGCCTGAGTACCTACTACTGTAGTAGCAGCTGTCAAGTCGAGTGAGTAACCCGACCTAGATTTCATGACCCTTTTAACGCATATGGCTCGTATTATTAGAGCCTGGGAAATCCGAGACTCCGGTTCCCACCGGCTTGAATGCACGGACGCTATCTGAAATCGGGATCGAATCTTGCAAGGAACTGCGTTGCATGCTAGAGGCTTACATGTATCTTCCAGGTTTTATCAAGAGGGTAGGAATGAAACGTGGATGTTAAATTACCTGGACGAGCTGGATGATAGTTCCACTTAGTGCTCGGTAGCCCAAATCTTAATATTTGCCACGGCTTAGAGCACAGATACCTTGTTTTCTTCAAATGCAAATGCATCCGCACCCGTTCTCTGAGGAGTCCCCGACAGCGTAGTAAAATAGAAAGAACAATTATTATATCACATGCAACACTTAACGGTTCAAAAGCACCCTCGTGGTTTGAAGTTTCTGGACACACCCACCTGTTTGTGCACGTGTGATTATTGTTGAGTCCAGGGGAAGCGAGTAATTCGAACTCGGTTTGTATCGATTTAGCGAGCGTGATATTCCATTTGTTAAGTAGAATGCCACATGCTCTAGGACATGAACTCGACCCAGTACGACGGGTGGCTTGAGTAGCCACCAATCGAAGCACGTGATTGATTATTATTATTATTATTATTTTGGTATGCATCTTTATACTGCTACACGAACACAAGTCGAAACGCAGTAGGCCACAGGCGCCCGGGAAACAATAAACAAAACGGGGGGAGAGACCAGGGGTACACTTATAACTACTGAAGGGACGAGCGAAAGTACGGCGGGGGAGGTAGGAAACTCGGGCGGCGGAATGGTTACCACTAACGACCCTAACAAAAACAACGTACGCTGGTCTAACTGCCTATATGCTACCAGTCAAGCAACAGTGAAAAATAAAGGCGTGGGGCGGAAAACCGCGAACGCCACGGTTAGAAACCCCAGTCTGAGCTATGGCGGACTCACTTGTGGGGTGCAAAGGCGCTCGACTTCTCCAGAAAGCGCGTCACGGCCCTAAGGCCGGCGAACGTCCCAAAGAGGGCCGAGTACTGTAAGGTGGGTACTGCCTTGCGCATTTCGCACGTGATTGATTACAGCAGACGCGGCTGTCCGCTGTTAGCGCCACTGCATGACCATCTCGCCCAGGCCCCTTGCTGCAGCTTTATCCCCTACTTGACATACGCTGTCCTACAAAAACTTCCGTTACTATGTCCCAAGATGGGAGTGGTCTCTGGGGGTTGCCGTTGGATCAATACCTCGAAAGTCTTAAAGGCCGGTCATCCAAGCAGCCAGTCCCTAGCCGCCTTGAAGTAATCTCTGCTTTGCAAAAAGTCTATAATCAAAGCTTGTCGGTTTCATGGGCCAGCTTCAAGGACATTCAAGGGGTAATCTTCTATCCAGAGGAGATGTCAAAACTTACGCAGAAAGACAACACTCTATCATCCTCGTGTGTTCGATTGTTGCTCGATCACTCACGGCGCGCCAACGGTGTAAGTAATTACCAGGCTTTTGAGCCTAAACCAATCAAATGTGGTTCAAGTATCTAACACTAGCCTAACTGGTACGGGCAGCTTCTCCGTTACCAGTATGGGTGTTTAGGCCTGCAAGTTGTTGTGCTTAGTCTTCTGATCACATTTATTGGATACTCGAGTCCGGAAAGCCTCGCCCCTCTCGGCCATAGGGAAAGTGTGGAAACCGTAGAACAACTCTCTGCGATTTCTTCGGGGTCTCTTTGGTTTGGTCTCACCTTACATGGGGCTCCTCCAGAAAACATTCGGCAAAAATCAAGCCATCGGTCATTAGGCTCTCTTATGGGCTGGGATAGCAATATGACGGATACAGATCTAGATAATCTTCTTAGCCTCCTCGTTGCCGAACGACAGAGTCTTTTTGAGCTATTTCGCCTTATGCCCAACACACAGGGATGGTCATTGCTATTCCTGGTATTATGGGTTAAATTGGCGCCTGAATGCGACTCGGACAATCAGAGGGCCATGTATGTATCCAGATCTAATGATTCTTATATGAAATTGGAACTGATAGCTGGGGTAGGAGCCCCCTCAAGCGATTATATCAGCTAAACGACCTCCTTGGTCGATACTGTCTTGCAGCAACCAACGACAAAACACTGAATATCGTTTATACAATTTCGAGGTGGATGTCGTACAGGCTTCTACCTCTTATGGGAAAGCCTGGGTTTTTCCCCACCCCGACAGACCAAGCCGAGCTACCAAGCATGAAAAAAGTAGCAATCCGCCGACTGAAGTCCCCTCCGACACCTTGGCGAATAATGAACACGTTCGAGGGAGACCCCACTAGCGCGGATCTTCTGTCAATTCTACTGGAGTTCATCACCAGCTATCAAACCTTCTCATTTCGGCCACTGGATGATACGGACTTGCTGCTATCAGACGCTGTGTTTGCCCGGCTGTGGGTAGAAGCGCAATCTGACCGAGCTTTAGCTGGTCTAGTCGGTCGACAAAACGCCGACAAACTAGCGTACGCTGCGTTCAGGAATGCCTCATTTACCATCTTGTGAGTAACATATACACTAAATTACTCGCAAATCCACAACTCAGTACGACTCATTTTGTGACAATCGTTGCACCTAGAGGTATACAGGATAACGAGAAGAACCCGACCGGTTTGCGCCGCGCCTCGGCGATCTACTCGGCCGGGCTACAACGAGCTGGCCTGGTTGATCTGATAGGTCGGATTCTGCTAATGCCCATATTACCGAGAGCGTTTGGCACAACATTGATTGCCACACAAGACAATGAAACAACTTGTGAGCCCGTTTGCTAGGTACTCTTTTCCTAGTCGAACCATGATATTGCCAGTGCGATATCTCGATCCAAGCTGGTTTCATATGGTTGGGTATATTGATCGCGTTCCAGGGTTGCTCCAAGACTATTACGAACAAGCGGTCAAATGTTTCGACCAAGACTATGCCACATGGCTCAAGGTCTTGCGCTTCCTCCAGGTTCAAGATCGCTCGACTCCTTATTGCAAGCGGTATTTTGAACAGTGTCAGGATACATGGGAAAAGCTTGGAAAACATGCTCGCTTTTTGACCAAAACTACTCGGCGCTGCGCGCATACAGGGTGTATAAACTCCATCTTCCTACACACGGTGCCGCTACTATGCTGCAGCGAGTGCTTGGGTATTTACTATTGTAGCAAACGCTGTCAGACCCAGTGCGTAATCGCTGGATCATGTTTTAGTCTTTTCGTCGCTGACCAGTCGCGCTCCGTAGAGCTTGGGAGATCCAAGACCCCGGTTCTCATAGGTTAGGGTGTGGGGGTGTGTCTGAGATATGGGAGATTTTGTCCCATGAACATCGAGTAATCGCTCTGCAAAGCTTGGAGGGGTGGCATATGGGCATGATAAATGGAAATTTTTAGCTATACGTCTAACTCCTTTCCACCCGCTTATCAACATACGTATTCCGAATTAATTTTGAACCTTTAGGGACCACTGAGTATGGTTACATTCTCCGAGGCAAACCAGTTTACTGTAAGCGGACGGGCAAGAATTCCGTCGTGACGGGGTATAAATACAACTTCGAATTCAATTACACGATATAGGTATCCTCATCGCAAGAGTAAATTAATTACAAGTCACACGTTACACTGGGCCTATGCATATTTAGCTCGCATCTGCCAGGAGGAAAAGGCCGCCTCTTCGGGGGACCACCGTCACATGAAACGGCTCTGGGTGACTATGATAGAGTGCAGTTAGCAACGGATAATACCGAATGAACTGGAACTAACCTAATGCTCCCGGTGGTGTATCGCCACATATCCTCTTCATGCTCTGGACGGGGGACAGAAATTGGCACCCCCGTCTTGGTGCGAGCGTCAGAGATTGTGAGCGTTGCGAGGGTTGTACAAATCGTGACAAACACGTAGTCGTCGGCGATAGCGATACCAGGACAGCGTCTGGTAGATTTTCGGTCAGTGAGCTACGGATTCTGAATATTTCAATAAGATGCAAGGGAACCAACCTTCGCCCCCAACCGAATGCTACATCACGCGGATCTGGCTGAGCTTTGATGCCAGATGACGAAAGGTACCGCTTTGGGTCAAACTGAAACGGGTTTGGGTATGTTTCGGGGTTGTGCAGTATCGACCTGAAAATAGGATAGTATAGGTGGTTACGTGAGTTAGTCCAAGGATATTATCAGCATGCACATACCACGCATTCACGACAACCAAAGTCCCACAGGGTATGCTCACTTTGTCGAACCCGCGGCTGCTGCCGTCGAGGGTGTACTCATCGTCGTCTCGAGCAACATGATACTGGCACGGGGTAACAACACCCCAACGCAAGCACTCTTGATATATAGCCCATGTGTAAGGTAAAGAAGCTCGATCCTCCAAGCTCGGTAGTCGGTGGAGTTTTCCTGAGCGCAATACCAGGTTTGGCGTTACGAACACCATGGCCCAAAGCATGCAGAACGTACCGGTGCTGTCTACCCCACAAACGCGGTTGATCTCCTCTTGGGCACGTCGCTGGATGTCGGGATACAGTGCCATTGCTAGGAAGAATGTTTCAACCGCTGACACGGTGGTGTCCGCACCTCCGGCATACAAGGAGGCTGCAGCCCACTGGTTATAAATAAATCAGCATATGGATGTTATAAGAATTGGACGAGCCAAGGCAAGTTAACATGCCACAACAATCGCTCACCTGTATGTGGTCATCATCGTCGGCCTGAGCCCGGAGACTTGTAGCAACGAACGAGTCGTAATCTTGGCTCTCAGCCGAATCTTTTTCAACAAGCGACTTGACATCGCCGAATGGTCGCTCAACCATCTCCATCAAGGCTGCTCGGCCTTCTTTCGCTGCACGGCTATTGCCTACGCCAGGAATGTGTCGCACTGTGATTTGAAAACATCCGCTCAGCATGTTTGGCACCAACACGACATGAACATACTCACAGAACGGCATCAAGTCCACTAAGTGAGCCCCTGGGACGGTAGCTGCCGCAAACAAGCCGAGGGCCCGCTCGGCTATGCTGATATAGCGGTCGGATGTGTCAGAGACATCGTAGCCATAGCCGATCTTCATGATCACCGCGGCGGCATTACTAGGTTGAGAAACAATGAGCCAAGTGCTGAAGAGGACGCGTTCACCCTACGTACTGCCTAATGTGTTGTACCAGGTTCTCTGGGGTACGAGCCATTCGAGATGCAAAGCGGCGCGCCTCTTGGGTTTGGAGTGGGCGAAAACGAAGTGCAGCCCTACCCGCGAGTACTGACTGAAGTAGCCTTCGGTACCGCTTGAGTCGGTCTCCGTATTGAGATAGTACGACAGATTTGGACCAGCCCATACTGAGTGAAAAGCGGGTATTTTCAGCTCCCAAGAGAAAAATAACTAAGGGAGGCTGCTCACAGTTCTCCTGCCATCTGGAACGTGGGTCGCTCGCTATATTTCGCGGATCTTTTGTCGAGCAAGTCGGAAGCTATCTTGAACGAGTTGACAACGATGAGAGGCTTGCCAAAGATGCTAAGATAAAACATGTCTCCTAGTTGTAGAAAAACGAGTCAACTAAGCACCGTGATGTAACACATTGGCGCATACCGTATGTTTTAGACCACTCGCTGAAAGTGAGCCAGTCTTCGCCTTTGGTCGGCATCTGAAGCCTGGTGAACTAGAATACTCTCGTGCTGGACGCGCCCGAGAACTTACCTGATGAACATTACCGAGGAGGGGTAGGCGGCTAGGGCCAGGCGGCAAAAGAACTTGTCGACGGGGGCGACATAGAAAATGAAGCAAGAACGCAGCAGAAGCAACGGAGACTGCGAAGATCGCGAGAATTGGAACTGAGAAGGAAAACATGGTGGTGTGCGTTCAATAAACGATGGATTCACCCCAGTATTTAAGGATTCCACATATGTATTCTGTGGCCCGCCACCTGGAACCATCTATCCGGTGCGGAGCGCTTATCCTGCCCATCGGCCCACCTTTTCGTCACTGAGGCAAACCCCTGCACTCCCGCTGCTCTTAACCCCACCCGAAACATGATTCGCGAAACTTTGGTCCCCGAACGGCCGATCCGGACCGCATACACGTACCTCCCGCAGCTTGACTCAACTATAAACAAGGCGCGCTTCATCACAAAGGGCCAATTGGTTGTGATTTGCGCTTGTGCCGTGAGAGTGGATATTCCAATAGGGCTGGGGCTGGGTGACCTCAGCGGTATGGTGGCGCGAATTTCAGGAAACGTTCGGCGCACTCGCCAAGCGCTCGTGCTCCGTCAAGCAACAGGAGTCGAGTGAGTGACCGTGACCGGCGTGCACCGGTTTGATTAGCGCCCAGTCGTAGTTTGACCTGCAGCTCGGGTATGAGAAGCCGACCGAGATTGAGTCATGAATAGTTGGGGATTCCATGAGGTGGAAGGTACGAGGGTGACACGGGAGGGCTTTTGCATGGAGACGAGTGTTTTGCAACTGACGCTGGCGCATCATGTCCATGTGCATTGTGCGGCCGAGATCGGAAATTAAATGGCTTAGCCCTTGGTGAACGGGTGGCCCCGTGCACATCATGAAGGGAGAGAATAGGCTCACTGAATATCTGCAGCACCCGATTGGTGTCAGAAAGGTAAACTATATGCGCATCATGTCCGACGCAGCGGGTCGCAGCACCGGTGACGTGATCTGAGCCTGACCAGTCATACAACTACATTGGGCTTGCAGCACAAAGTAGCGGAAATATAAACTCTAAGCGCTAAGTTCTAATGTCTGACTCCAGCAAGAAGGGTGCGCTTACAGAATGGGTGATTGCCTGTGTGTGGCAATAAAAACTATCTACCGAAGCTCGGGCCGTAAATGTCTATTTTCAGTGCAGCAGCAATACATCGAAAGACCTCGTGCAACGAACCTCTTGCTTTGAGGGGCACCCCATCACCTGACTTCGGCAAGGTATTTGAACCAAATAGGTCGTACCGCCGGTTACTTCGGGTACTTCGAATCTATGACTTGGCAATTCTCGGTTGACCTTAAACAGGCGTCGTGGTCATTTGATTCATACTCATGCACTTGTGCCCTTCAGTCTTTCCGAGGTTATTCGGCGGGAGTTGATCCTAGTGGCTGCACCCAACGAGGAAGCATTAGTTCAACCCAACGATAGTCCGTTTTTTGAGAGGCGATTGCCGGGAGTCAGACGTAACAGCTGGCACTATGATCCTCTCGCCTAACCTAGACGTATAAAAGGAGACCAGGAGCCCCAAGTCGCGACAAGGCAATTGAAGTTCACTTACCCTAAGATGCAACCCAAAATCGCTATCGGACTCTCAGTCTTTGCATGCATGGTTAGCCCAGCTGTGGCAGCCGCAACTAAAGTTATGTTCCTTGGTGATTCGATTACTGGTTCTCCGGTTAGTCTAGACTCTATTAGAGATCTGAATACCCAACTCACGGTCTTTGATATCCTCTAGGGATGCTGGCGTGCGCTGGTCTGGAACCAGCTTTAATCAGCCGGCAAGACGAATGTCGACTTTGTCGGTCAGTATTCATTAAATTAGGTCGGATAAAGAATTTAAATGCTGACTTGAGCAATAGGAACGCTGCCTGCACAAGGATGCGGTGTGCCGTACGACGGAGACAATGAGGGTCATGGAGGATATCTCGCCACCAATATTGCCAACCAGAATCAACTGCCTCCATGGTTGGCAGCGACGACCCCGGATATAGTCGCCATGACTCTTGGAACAAACGATGTGAGCATGGCTTCGTGGACACAATTGAGGATACGGGCTTACACCGACCTTTAGGTATGGAGTAACATTGCCCCAAGTACCATCACTACTGCATTCAGCAAATTGGTCGACCAAATGCGCGCGAGCAAGCCCACCGTGAAGATCCTAGGTAAGAAACCTACTTGTACAGATCAGTCCCGGTATTCATCTCGGATTAAGTTGCCAAGATCACTCCCATGAATCCGTCTGGTTGTTCAGACTGTGCTCAACGCGTAGTCAACTTTAACAACGCCCTTCCAGCCTGGGCAAGCAGCAAGTCCACGAGTTCTTCGCCAATTACCATAGTCGACCTCTGGACGGGCTACAATACGGCGAGCGATACGTACGATGGGGTACATCCAAACGATAGTGGGAATACTAAGATCGCAAGCAAGTATTACCCAGCACTGTCTAAGATCTTGTAAAGAGTTATCGCAAAGGCCTTGAACGGAATACAATACCATAATTCAACGATAAAGCTAGGACTGAAAATAAAATATCATGAAAGTACTAAGTTCGAATAAAAAGACAGAGGGGACCGCCAAACTCAGCGTTTGTGGCCTGAAACCCAAGCGGCAACCTCATCTGATTCCACCTCTAGTCCATGCGCGCTCTTCAAGTGCCTCCGCAAATCGTACGCCCTACTAAACCGGAACGCGCATCGAGGGGCGGTTTGATCGGCGCTGTCACCGGCTCCAAATGCATCCGGCCACGGACAAGCGATGATACGAGGCCGGTTTTTTACTGAGCGTTGCTGTCCCGTTAATGCACTAATAGTGGTCGGCGCTGACGCTTGTGCTGGGACGGGTGTGGCAGTTTCGCGGTGATGGCGCTCCAGGTGGCGTTGCATGACGTGTTTGTAGCCGAACGATTGTGCGCAGCCTTCCTTCGGGCAGGGGAAGTTGCGCGCACCCTCGTGATTCACTCGTACATGATCCAACTGGGCTTTTTTCTGATTTTTCGGGTTCAAATCGGTAAGTTAGGGCAAATGTTAGGGCGCTTACTGATTTAAAGGCTTTGTCGCAGCCTTCTCGGGAGCAGGGCCAATCTCGGCCTACTTCACCGCCACGCCTTCGTTTTAACGGCGGTTCCGTCGATTCTGGGTCCTGTAGGGCGTGCGCGCGTTTCGAGCCTACCGTTTGGGACGAGGACGATTGGAGGTTCCGCAGATGGGTTTCTTCTTTTTCCTTGTCCTCGTGGGTCTAGTTGTAGATTAGGAACACGAAAGCATGCGCTCGTGTTAGACGGGGCTACCTTGATATGGCTTCGAAGTCCTTTGGATGACGAAAATGTTCGCCCGTTACAGGCCTCATATGGACATTTCGGGGGATGTTCTGAACGCATATGAGCCTGAAGTGCGCTCCAGGTTGCAAACTGGGTGAGACCCTGTTCGGATTTGGAGCATTCGGGATGTGCGCAAGCGTAGCGTGAAACTGAAAACTAAATGTATAAGCAACGCCTAAGGAAACTTTTATGTAGAGTTACCATCGTGCACCCGAGAATGGGTTTTCAGCTTTTGGTTGGTCGTGAAGCTTTGGCTACATCCGGGGTGTTCGCACTGGTATGGCTTCGTGCCGGGTGGCGAATGGCTCTCCGCGTTGTGAGCCCTCAAGGCACCATGTTTAGGAAAGGTTGCGGGACATGACGTGCACTATGATAGCATGGGTGCGAGCATTCGAAGTGTAGAAACAGGATGAACACTACCTTGTATGGCTGTTCACCAAGGTGAATGGCCAAAACATGTGCACTCAGGTGTTGTGCAGTCCAAAATCTCTGGTCGCACGTTTGAGTGTGAAATGCTGGACGGTTTGGTTTGATTGGTTCATGTTGGGTGGATACCGCGTCCTTATTTGAGTGTTTCTTTGACATAACTTGATGTGAACAGACGAATGGGCGGGCAGACAATGGGAGGTGACTCCGACTGTGAGCGCGCAGGTGAGACTCCCGAAGATAGGATTTTTGACAAGTGGTGCACACGAAGGGCCGCTTCATAAAGTGTTATAAGGAGAATGATCAAGAGGTATTATGACGAGTCTGGCTCACCTCGCCAGTGTGTGATCGTTTATGTTCCTCTAAACGAGACGGCTTGCGATAGGCTTTATCACATCCAACATAGGTGCAAGCATAAGGCTTATTATTCTTCGACTTAGCACAGAGCTTTCCGTTGACGATAATACATTTTGGTGAGCGTTTGCCAAGTCCAGATGTCGACGAGGACCCAGTGAGTTGTTCGAGAACTTCGGAAGCAGATATTTCGCTGGAAGATTCATACCCAAAGCTAGAGTCATCAGTTGTATCGGAATCTTCATCAGAGGTTTGGCTAGATCTAGGAAATTTGTCAAGTGTCCGTAGCCTGTTAGTTGACTGGGAGTGTTTAGCAAGTTGTTTGGAAGGCGCGACTATTGCGGTGTGAGCCAAACCCACAAGAGTACGTGCTTCCATGGTGCATCAAGTATTGTAGCCACGAGCTCGAGTAGTCTAAAAGCCTCGGTGTTGCAGGGAAGGACGAGGTCTGGTCCAAAACAAAAATTATTACCAATCGTTCGGCGCTTAGTTAGGCGCCGCTCGTGGGAGGCTCAACTCAACCACCATGATCCGATTTATCTTGGTCCAGGCAAGCTACATTCAACAACGCATTTTGGCCCTCTAACCTTTTTTTTTTTTGCACAGAATCGACAAGGGAAAACTCGTCTGTCGAAGTGGTATGTCCCATTTGAGGACGACGAGAAAGTAAGTCACGCGTGCACGGAGGCCGCTCCCACTCAACAATCACCACTAGGTTCGACTCAGAGGAGAGGTCCATCGACTTGTCGCTCCTAGGGATCAGAAATACCAGTCGAATTTTGTCGAGGCGCGTTTCTTTGCGTGTCGATTGCCTGGTTTTTCACATCTAATATATCCTTTGTTCAGTTTCGCAACTATAAGGTAGTCTACCGAAGATATGCTGGGCTGTTTTTCTGTGTATGTGTCGATGCAAACGACAACGAGCTTGCCTATCTCGAGGCTATCCATCTGTTTGTGGAAGTTCTTGGTGAGTTTCTGATGGTCGTGCAAGTGGACGTGATCTAATCAGGGGAACTGTAGATCAATTCTTCCAGAACGTTTGCGAGCTCGATCTCGTATTCAATTTCTACAAGGTAGCGTCATGTGTTCCCAACGTTTCCATTTTTTAACCGGTCTCTCCGCTAGGTCTACGCGATTCTGGATGAAGTTTTCCTTGCTGGCGAGATAGAAGAAACTAGCAAAGATGTTGTCATGGCACGCCTCGAAGAACTCGAGAAGCTGGAATGAATATACCACTTGGGTCCCCTGTCCAGTACGCTATCGTTTTTTAATATGTACTACCTGCAACACTTCTTTATCAGTTACTCGATTACAAATATCACAAGCAAAAATGGTCAATTCGCGTGCTATTTCGTGATGTGGGCACTGATACCCACCTTGGGGTGCTAGGAAATGTTTACGAGCTCATAGCCAGTCGGTCATCCGTTCGCTCGTGGAAAGGATATGATTCCTGGCTGGGACTTTCTTCCACCTCATTTTTTCCTCTTTTGCTTTCACCCCTCCCTTTTGGTTGCCTTCTTTTACAATCGATGTTTTTAAAACAAGTTTCCTGGTGAGTCCATATCCAATCCATGGGTGACAATCCACCAACCAAGCTTCTCCGAGTCGCTTGTTCGAACTAAGCGCCCCCCGCCGACGCGGTTCCTTCCCCCTACCACTAGGATAGCACCCAATATTTCCCCTCGACCCAGGACATCATACACAAGTTGGATTGTACGTCCTACTTTGCATGAGTTTGACTTCTTGGCTCCTGCACCTTGGTTCAATGTCCAACATCCATCTCACGTTCCTTCAGCTTGTTTAAAGGCTGCACTTGGATGATCACCCGCTTGCCTGCATACGAGATAGCGCGAGATTGCAGGAATCGTGTGACCCGCGCATCAAACCCACGTCCTGGAGCCAGACTCTACACTCAGGCGCCGCCGCTCAGCATATAACCACGCCCAGGACGGATATCGGTCGGATTACTGGTCGAAGAACCCCGCAGATGTCTGCGAAGCCCCAGGCGTGCTATCGAGCTGCAGTTCGAGGTATAGAAAGGCCATCGGGTACACGCCAAGATGATGGAGCCCACTGTGAGTGATGCGAGGCTCAGCTGACACCGCTTCTGACCGCTGTTGGCCCCGAAGGAGATGTGCCCCATTCAAGAGGTCTCCAACCATGCACTTAATGAATAGGCACTTCGGTACTACGAACTCACCGGCTGTCCAAATTCTACCGAATGCTGCATCATGTGCGCCCGAGAAACCTCCTATTAATCCTTCGAGGACAACTGCAAGTCCCTACCGGCCCGGTACTATGCGTTCATTCAGCATTCTCGCGAACCTCTTGGCTTCCCCCGTATAAAGACCTCTTGGCAACACTACCCTTCCCTCACCATCGAATCCCCACGATGTTTTTGCTACAGGCGACAACCCTTCTCGCTCTCGTCTTCCAAGCTACGGCCCACACCAACCTTCATGGCGTGTACGTCGGTACAGGCGCGCCTCCGAGCAATGACTACAACTGCGTCCGACCTGCGACGAGCAATAGCCCAATCACGGACTACTCTAGCGCCGCTATGATTTGTAACACCGTCACTGGTGTCGCAGCTAATACTTGCACTGCGTCTCCGGGCGACACGATTACCATGTAAGTATTTTATTTCCGGTTGATATGCTCAGCGCTCATAGTAGGATATATAGGATCTGGCACGAACACAACATGCAAGAGACCATTGCGGTTGGTGGCGCACACCACGGCCCGATCCAAGCCTATATTGCCAAAGTTCCGAGTGCATCCCAGACATCAGTTACCGGCCTTCAGTGGACAAAGATTTATTCTGGGGGATTGTACACGGACGGTCTTTGGGCTACCGACATTGCTAATAATAACAGTGAGTTTGTCCTTGCTTACACATACAGGGTTGAGAGATATTTATGGACTCTTGGCATACAGAGGGGCTAATTCGCGTCACATTGCCATGTGACCTTCCCCCGGGTGATTACTTGCTCCGCTCGTGAGTCCTTAATCCGCGTTACGTGGGTGGAATAATCTGGGTAACACCATCTTTCTAGCGAACTCATCGCCCTCCACTCGGCAGGTGGTGCGAATGGCGCTCAGCTCTACGTTGGTCAGTCCAAATTATAAACTAGGCGGAGGTTTAAGGATTAAAACTTGGTCCATATTCAGGTTGCGCACAGCTTCGTGTCGGCGGATCGGGAACAGGGATGAAGTCGACCCCCACCTCTCTTCCCGGATATGTCAGTTTCGCTCATTCAAACGCTTTTCGACTCGTACCGCTGACATAAACTACCTCATATAGTCCGCTCAGGACCCAGGCCTGCTTATTAACATTTATGGAACGCTTACAAGCTACAAGGCACCTGGTAAGTTCACGTACCCACCACACGCAGAGTAAAGACTAATGGCCATCACGTCCAGGCCCAACTGTATACCTCCCCACTTGCGCCGAGACCAACTGGCAGACGAAGCAGCTTCCCCAGGCGACGGCCGGGACGACCTCGTTGCCCGCTTCCGCGACTGCGACCGAAGGTGTCTACAAGTAAAGCTCTATTATTCCATTCTCGTATTTCAAGCGATTGCGATCACTCGCACGACGTACTCGTCAAGCTCGAAATGAATTATAATGAATGAGTATAATGCCAAGTATCGAGGCGCAAGAGAGGCGAAAGATAGTCGAATTATGCATAACGGGGAAGTGGAAGGAGGGTGGCCATCCGGTCAAAATCAATAAACCGGACGGAGGTTACGAATGTTGAACATCGATCCTTGCTTGAACCTCTGCATACCTGCACTCCCCAGCAGCAGCGTTATGCGCAGCATTGCAAGCTTCCGCAAGATTCTGCGCCACAACAGCTATAGACCTCTGGGTCGACCTACCATACCCATAAAATCAGTCCCCTTCATTCCAAAAATAAAACAATATAATACTCACACAACACTCGCATTCGGATCTTGATTCGTAACCACAATCTTACAACTCCGAAACGCAAACTGCGTGCCCAAAAACGGGGTCAGTGTGATATTCTTTGCCCCCTCGCTCCCAGCGCGCAACGAGTTGGCGATGGTGGTGCAGTCGAATTGGTTTGGGCCTGCGCCGGCTGTCCCAGAGCAGGTGGTAGTGCACGGTTCGTTTGTGATGGATATAGGAGATGATGTGGTGATGTCTTCGTCAGAGGATATGTTGGAGGAACGAGAGATGGGGAAGGTTGTTTGGATGATGTCGGGAAGGCCAGGAAGGCCGGGAACGGAGACTGGGATACGTATCGTTGAGCCTGAAGCGGGTAGGTGTTATTTAGTGGAAACCGATACATAGGAACAGATAAGGCGTACCAAGAACCGCAGCCGACACCACCTCGCAACTACCCAACTGCACCATCCAGACGGGCAGTGATATCACCACTGCAACCATAGCACGACACAGAATACTTAATAATATCCTCATAGCAAAAAGAAACGAGCGGCCAGCCGTAGAATTACGAAATCTTCAAGGGAGTGCAAGAGAGGGAAGAGAGAAGTTGAACAAGACGTGTGCCAGCACAACAGGCCTTATGATTTTGGGTTGGAGTGGTGAACCATGAAAGTTTCTGTTGATGCCCTTTGCTTCTCGGTTACGAGATTTTACATTATTGGTCGTCGCATCCACGTTCACGAACCGATGCTAATGGCAACGGTATAAATCTGAACAAACAAACAACTGCGGGTTGTAATTTGCCTATTTTAGTAGCAATAAGTGTATCCGCAGTCCTCCTTTGCGTGGTGTCTGTGAGTAGATCGTGGACTTGTGGGTGGCGGTGAATAAAGGGCCCACATACCCCTGTCATGAGCTCTCGCCGTCAACGCGATGTCCATAAGAGCGGGTGGCGATTTCACGGCTTCTACACATTATGATGACCGTTACACATTTTGACTACCTCCTGCCCCCGGAGTTGATCGTTCAGCGCCAGCGCTGGAATTTTGACCGCCTCTACCCCCGCCTCTTCCCTTTCGCCTCTTTGACTTCCCTCTGCCTCCTTCTCCTGCAGCATCGCCCTCGGCAGACGGCGGTTTCGTCACTTCAATCGGTACATATATCGGGGTCGGATCCTGTACGTCCACCCACGGCCTCTGCCTTGCCAAAAGTTTCATCTCTGGTGTCATGTCCAATGCCACCGGCGCCTGCACAGGCGCAGGAACCCGATTCTCGGCAGGAGAGGTTCTCCCACTCCCTGGATTCGAAACAGGCGGCGAAGGCACCGCGATAAATGTAGAAAGTGTAGCCTTTTTCGTCGTCGAATTGAGCGATAGGACTTTTCGTGGTGTTGGCACTTGCAAAGGCCTCGAATCAGGTTGGCCCGTGAGAGTGGGAAATTGGCCTCCGCCGCTTCGGTGGGCTTCCGCTTGTTCTGCGAGACGAAGTTCTTCTGCTCGTTTCTCGGCTTCGAGTGAGAGCTGTGCTGCGAGTTCTCGTTGGAGTTGGTCGAGAACGGCGTTTCGAGTTGCCGGTGGGAGAAGAGGGCTGGAGCAGGAAGGGCATAGAAGGGCGGGGTTGTGGAGAGAGCAGAGGATGATTCCGCAGAAATTGCACAGTGGGGTGTACGGAGATAGCGGGTGAGTTCGAGCTATGTTTCTCTTGGGGTTAGTCCATTTCGACGTGACCAAAGGTTTAAAGTGCTCACCCAAACAAAAACATCCTGGTTTGCTGGCTACCCGACTATCAACAATTCCCGTCGAAACCTCATCGATCAGTTTCTCGAGCCTTTTGACCTCACGACTTTTCAAAAGCTCTGAAGTGGCTGCGTTCGTCTGTGCTTTCGATTTCTTTGACTGATTTTGGGGTGGTGCTGGCGAACGTTTTCGAGTGGTAAGCAGATCGGATGTCAAACTTCCTCCCCCACGTCCGCCTGCCCAAGGAGTGGAACTTTTCTTGCTCATGGAGTACCAGCCAAAGGCTCGTGGATTTATAGCTCTAGATAGGGGGTCTAGGAGGTGGCTGGGTGGAGAGAAATCGAGTGGTATAAATAGTTAGCGCCCAGCTAACGTCACGTGCCAGGGACGACAAGCCTGCAGGCTGTGCGATGAAAACCATCACTTCGCAGTTTGCTGTCCCTGCCCCAACGCCGTACTCTGCTCCGTACTACGACCGTGCTAATACAATCCGTTCGACAATACTATCCTTGCGCATATCCTACACTTCACAAGTCGACTTCATTTCCGTCTTCTAGCTGTTTCAACTCGGGCACCAACTCTTTTGAACGCGTTTGGGCGCGTTTGGGCGTGAAAAATTGCTAGACATGACCAGTATCAACTCTCTGCCCGAGGAAATCCTCAAGAAATGCCTCGGATACGTCTGTATTACTCCTCTCTCCTCAGTCAACACATCTGTCCTCAAATTGCTCTCTACGGTCTCTCGAGCTTGGCGTAACCCTGCACAAACGCTTTTATTTTCCAATGTCAAAATATCCCAAGCAAGGCGTCTTCGTCTCTTCCTCATGCACAGCACCCGCATTGAACTCACCCAGGCCGTCAAACGCCTCCAACTCCTTGTCCACGGGGACGGCGGCACAACAACCATCGCACCAAAGGATGTAATCTCCCCCAACGATCTGGCCAAGCTTCTCGGTTTCCTCCCCTCTATAATCGAAATCGACGTGACGTTTGAACGCACGACCGTCCTACACGACGCGACACTCGAGATGATCGCATTTGCAGACGTTCGACCACGCGCGCTGCGTATTCAGTGCATGTCCACCGATCCATCGCTCGTCGCGTCTCAGCTGTGCAGCATCTGGCCGAGGAGCGTCGAACACGTGTCGTTGTCGGGCAACGCCGAGGTCGTGCGTGCGTCCGGGGCGAGCAAGCCCCAATTCGAGTTGTACGAGTACGAGTGGAGGTGTACGCGTCCGCCGAGCGAGACTCATCTCCAATGGGTGTTGCATAATTCGTGCGCGTCATTGCAGATTTTGTCGTTGACGACCATCTCGGAGGATGTGATGTTTTTGCAAATGTTGTTGCAAAAACTGCGTGGCACTCTACGCTCGCTGCGCTTACCTCGCGCGCCCAAGCGTCTTTTGACCGCGTTTTCCGGCATGGAGAAACTAGAAGAGTTCAAGTTGACTGCGTCGATCCCGCCTCTAGCGATTCTCGAGGCACTTCCCCCCACGGTTCAACACCTCGCATTCGGCACTAAACCCAAACCTTCCTCTCGACAAAGCATCCTTCCCGGGGCAAAATTCAGCATATCCTCCCCAATAAGCCTTACATCCCCTTCTAGACCATTCGGCAACGGCACCAACAGTCCACGCACCTCGCCCACTCAAACACGGTCCAAAGCAGCAGCAGCCATCGTCGGAACCAACCCAGCCCTCTCCTCCTCTTCCCACGGCACGCTCGCCGACGTACTCGAATACGTACGCAAAGCCCCGGCCCTACGTACAGTCACATACAGTTGGTGTACCGACGACGGGACGAGCGACGTCGTAGCGCTTAAAGTGTTGTGTGTTGAGCGGGGGATCGATTTGAGGTGTTTTAGGCACGAGTTCGGGTGGTTTAGCTCATCCGAGGTGAGTCGCGTATTTTTATGAATCTCAAATGGGAACTAAATTTAGCTCGGTTGCTTAGCGCGAGGAAATGATCAAGTGTGATCGGTTCCCGCGGTATGTACCTATATCCAAGGCGCATGCGCGTGTTCCGTCTACTCCGTATGCAAGCTAGAATTGGGCTCAAACATTCCTTGTCATCCAAACCAATGTCAATCTGTGTTTTCGCTTGTTTTTGTACGGACTATTGAATTGTACCTTGCTCCTGTATCTACCGTTTGTTCATTGTGATATATATAACTCGCTAAACTGGACTTTACAAGAATGCTATTGTCATCTCGGCTAAATTAGAGATAGGGGAGGGAACAGCAGCCGGCGCATGCATACAAGGAAACTTTTAAAGGCATACACAGGGTCGGAGGCGAGAGAAAGTATGGGCGCGCAGTAACAAGCCGAATCGCACCCCGAGCCGAGCTCTTTGGCTAGTTTGCGCAAACTACTGCACCACGGGACGACCAAAGGTCGTACGACAACCTATCCCATGAGTCGAGTCTACGTCGGAGATGGAGCATTGAAGATCAGGGTATATCTCCAATAACCGAGCCCGGAAATCTTGCACGGTGCCCTGCCATGTTGACACACACCGTTCAAGATGTAGATCCCGTATTCTATGTTTGGCTATGAGGTTTATCAAGGTGGCAGGCTCGATCCTGCACTCGAGAAGAATGACCGTGGTTTGATGGGTGGGTAGCACTGGCTCAAAGGGCACCTGACTTGCCGCATCCGCTGGCGAGCCATACAGCTCGAATCCATGCAACACAATAGTGTCAAGACGACGGGGTGACGTAAACCCCAGGTGCAAAAGCCACGTCGCAGATCCCGGGGCATGGTGGGAGTAGCAGTATAAAGTAGTTAGCTGAGTACCCATGAAGAAATCTGCGAGTGCCTCGCGTATGTCGTCGAAACTTGTAGTAATCACGCCGATCTCGAGGACGGAAGCTGGGAGACTGATCAGAGGCAAAAACTGGACCAGGTTTAGTTCCAAGGGATTTGAAATGCGTAGAACCTTTAGGCAATTTAACGCCATAGGCGCTGCTAGGCTCCAGTCTCCCCCAGGAATAACCGCGAGGTTTCCTAGCTTCAATATAGTCAACGATGGGCTTGCAGAAAGGACTCTCGCAAATTGCGGCGGAGATATAAAAACGACACCGCTAGGAAAGCTCAGTTCAAGTTCAGTGAGGCCGCGGTAACAGGCGTTATTCCAGCCCATATGGACGTTTTCCAAGTGGAGTATCCCAAAAGGTGACCACACTCCCGCCCCAGCGCTCGATACACCGGTCAAACGTGCAGTTGTAGCTTCCCCTGCGAAATTCAAGAGGTGCCCGCTATGTGGTCTGTACACGGTTAGCGACTTTGGAAGCTCCGTCCCGCCGTTGTCAAACCATAGGTCTAGCACAGTACCAACAAAGTCCCCATAATCCTCATCCGACACTATATTGAGAGCCTGGACGTGTCGTATGTGAGGTGCGAGGATCTGCATTTTCTCCGTGACTTCGATCCCGAAACCCGCCAACCGCGGTTCGTATACGTGTAGATAGAATGGAATGCCCTGTGTGCATTCAAGCATAAGTTTCATTAAGCCACCAGGGGTATTCGGGGTGATATCGATGTGGCTCCATAGGCCAGGGGTGTTTACCGCGATCTGTCGCCAGTAGGAGCAGACCCAGAGGAAGCTAGGAGGATCGCCATCCCCATCAAGTACGCAGCGAATTCTCGAAAGCCTGAATATGTGGACTAAGATCTCGGGAGGTAGTGTGTTGATTCGAACCAGCGTCGAAGACCTGTTTCGCATCGTGGCTAGCAACATACGAGTATCGCGAAGCCGACATTCCTGCAAAGCTAGTGCATCGAGCTCTGAATTGAGCGTGATAAGTGTTGCTTCGATTGTACGACTCTCGAAAACTTGATGCGAAGGTCCGACGCAAACGGCGCGAAGAGCAATGGATGCGGCCAGAAACGACTGGATGCCGTCGACTAGCAACGTGCGTGCGGCTTCCCACTCTTCTATGGCGAGGTGGACGGTAGCATCCATAGTTAAACAGGAGGAGAAGTTGGTGGGATCGGGAATTGCTATGTGAGATGGTGGAGGCTGATGAAAGAGGCCGAATCAGGGCAGACCCTGACCGGGTCACGTGACTATTTTTAGGTGCTGCGTTTTCGAAACTTTCTACAGCGCATAGCCGTGCGGTTTCAAAATACAATAGACATGTACAATCGGCTCGGCGTAGGGCACAGATTAAAAATTTGGAGACAAACGATAGGGGGAAGCTGGATGAGGTGCGCTTGCACACTACCGCATATATGCGTCTTTCAAAGACCAATGGGAGACTGGAACACGCGGTAAACCAATCTCAAAATGGGAGAAAACCTTTGGTGTGATGCATATAGGAATGGCTAAAGGCGCCACATCCGCACACGGTCATGACCTAAAGCCATAGACCATATGCGCCGCGGGTAAAGGGCTTGCTCGACTAATAATAGTTTACTGCTCGACTAATACTAGTTTACTGCTACACGACTGGGCAACTCGAGCTTAATAGAGCATGGTGGGGTGCATCTTGCAGTGAAATCGGAGCCATGCGCGTGAGTCGGCAAGCTTGTGAGCCACCGAGGTACGATTTTCGAATCAAAAAGCTGTCAACTAAAATTTACTCCAAGCAATCTGTCAAAAAAATCTGAACTCCTCCATAGAATAGAACCGTCTGCATCACTAACATTGGAAGCGGCCCGCTCCGGCCCACCGACCTCGCTTCTGGTCTATAGTACATTCGTGGCTGAGCTCAGCCTTGGTAGGGAGGTGTAAACTATACATTTAAGCAAACGAACGAATCGATTCTGTTTTGCGGTGGCGTATGCAGTAGCAATGCTCCTAACATACGCACTAAACAGAATAGTTGGTGCACCACAATCGATTACTAGTGCCGACAGCTCAAGACCGACCGGAACAAAACTACCCGCATACACCGATCACAACATCTCTCAAGCCGACCGATCAATCAGCTCCAACTCTGCATCCCGCCTGGCCCTTTCTAGCCGCTTGTTCCTAGCGTGATCGGTCAACTCGTAGTCGCCCCACTTGCCCGTATTGAACCGCGCTCGCACCTTGGTTCCGAGCAGGACACATGCGCAGAGCCATTCGAGCAGGATGTGGATGATATAAAAGACTGCGCGAGCAGAGGGGGAAAGTGGGTCAAAAACATTTTTGGTGCGGATGTGAAGAACGCATAGGCGGTGGATCGGGACAGGAAGCTAGGATATAAATTCGGCTACTGTGCTCGGCAGAGTGAAATTATAAAGAGACGCTCACGATTAGCAGGTTGAGTCCTGCGAGCTCCAAGCAACGCTTGCGATCGACTTCAGGGACCCAGAGAGCTGCCGCGAGACACCCAAAGATGGTAACCATCTCCAATCCCAACGCCACTCCAGAGCTGACATTCCTGTACGAACATTTAGTATTTCTACTTGAAATAATAGCAAGTGCGGCTTGTACTCACAAGAGCCACATGTTCTTGTCTGCCAACGCCTGGTCCGTGAGTGCTGCACTGTACTTGCCACCCGCAACGCTTCCCGGAATGCTTGAAGCCATGAAAGCGAGATCTAGTATCCCGCAGAAAATTCGGACCCATAGACGCAAACGCGGGCGGTCTTTGGATGCACCCTTTTCGGGTAGAGTCGCGTTTACGATTAGGGGACGTAGGAGCTTGGGTGCTTCGCTTAAGGTCTATGTTGACCCTTCAATCAGTGGCCCCGAAGGAATAAATCCATTTACTTACCCCGACAAATCCAAGCCCAACCGTCACCTGAACATAGTTCATCAGCACTCTAGAAGCTCGCTTTTCGGGGTGTGCTCCCTGGACAGCTCGAACAATGCACCAAGCGAATCGCTCGACTGTGAAAACGAAAGTGGATATTTGGATAACATTCCATGCTCGCGGTTTTCGGATGAAAAAGTTGTAGATAATGTTTGGCAACAAGAGTGCGTAGGGGGCGGCGAACGCGACTGATGGGGCAATGTCCGCATGAACAGGGATGCCTCCTATCGCCCTAGAGACAAAGGCTGTCTGTTCCGACATTGAAAAGAGAATAGAACACAGAAGGTATAGTACTGTGAGGGCACCCAAGGAGTGCTTATATATATGCCTAGGCACCTACCAACGGTTGATAACATGTCGCCCAGAGCTGGTCGGTAAAGGGGTCCAAATCGAAAAACGAAGATGGTATTTGCCGCGGCTTCAACTGTGCACAGTTCGGCACGATATATCAAGGGATTTTTCGTATGACATAAACACAGCCTCAGTGAACATCTACCCGACAATTTCGCACGCAGCAAAGAGAACTCGATCGCAGCCAAGACTCTTTCAGAGCGCAGCCACTGGTTTGATCCACGCAGTAGGACAGTTCATCCTCATCAACGATACAATAATATCTCGGCGTCCGGTAGTAGTCCCAGTGTCGCAACGTGGCTAGCAAAGCTATTGGTGCCCTGATTCACGGTGGCCTGCAGAGGTGCAGGAGAAATACTCGGCGGCCGGAGGTGGTGCAGAGCCGCGCGGTCACGTGATCGCGTCGCGTTCTTCTCTTTAACCGCTCCATACGTGATACATAATTCTTTTCCTTGGACTCCAGTTCTGGGGTCAGCGCAGCACAGAACAAGAGGCCGAGCCAAAAGTTTGCCCTTCCAAAACCCTCAAATCACTCCTCACCTCTGCCGACAGAACAGTGTGTTGTAATTGTCTTGAACCCGCGCACAACAGAACCCGCATATTACGATGGCTAAAATGAGATCAATATATGAAAAACTCCCACATTGGATACACCAGGTAAACCGACAGTCACTTTATCAGTGTTGATACAATCTAGCCTAAGCGGGTGCGCGAGTTGGCGAGCTTGTGAGTGTCCGAAATTTGATTCTCAAATCACATCGTCAACTAAAATTCGCTCCAGGCAATCCTAACTATCACAAACGGTCTTAACTTCTCCATAGAATAGAACAATCAACGTCAATAACTTCATAACAAAGGCGTAAACGAGGAGAACTACAACCCAACCCAAAACGCGCCACCCCGCATCCACTTACTGCTCATCCTTGAACCCATCCCGCCCAGTCGCACCAATCGTGTTAAGCGCATCCTCCTCAGCATCCAAATCTCTAAACACAAACCAAAACGCACAACCAGCAACAAAGCTCGTAATCGCCACACCCGCATACATCCAGGTCAAGTATGGATCAGCGCTCACTCCGACCAATCCAAACTCGATCGCGGACGCGACGGCAGACATGAACAGGAATATGCTCATGATGACCGATTTCATACGTTCGGGTGCTTTGGTGAATGCGTATTCGAGCCCGGTGATGGACGCAAAGATCTCGGAGAAGCCGATGATGATGTAGGATGGAGCTTGGAGCCAGACATTGAGTGGGGCAGGCTCGTCGCAGTTAGATGCGTCGGTGCCACATGGTCCTTTTTTGTAGATGTAGTACTGAATGACGGAGGTGTAGACCATCGCGAGTGCGCCGAGCCAGAACCCGAGGGTGATGCGCTTGATGGGTGTAAAGTTGATCTTCATCTTGCGCAGAGCGGGATAGATGAGACGTTCCATGATTGGGATCATGATCACGAGCGAAAGCGGGTTGAGGTTATTGACGATCTCATTGGGCACGCCGTTGAGCTCCATCGTCGCGGCTTGAGACGTCAAGTTGGAGGTTATTTGGTCGTAAGAGATCCAGTAGAGCGGGTAGAATAGGCTATACACGATGGTAAGCCACCATTCGATTGCCTGATTGGAGGACAGACTTACAAAACCTTGCAAGCCTTGACAGCACGCATAACCTCATCCACAAACTGGTCATCCCAGGTGATCACAGCAGGAACTCCCCCAGCCCCATTCGCACGCTCGCCACCCTCTTTGCCATGATAATAACTCGGCTTGGCCTGCTCCCAAAACTCGGGGTTCACAAAGTTCTTCCACGTCCGAGCTGGATTGATCGACCAACGTCCGCGAGCCGCGAGCCTAAACACGCGCCATGATTCGACGAGGACCGAGCCGCGGGGAGGAGTCTTGTGGTAGCGCTTGTTGCCCCAGATGAGGACGGGCGGGATGAGGCAAAAGACAAACGTCGGGAGGGCATAGGCGAGCCAGAAGCCGGCGTGCTTTTCGGCAAAGGTCGTGGTGAGCGAGAGGAGAGAACCGGCATTGATCATCATGTAGAAGTACAAGAACGATTTTTGCACGGTGAGCGTTGGGTCGACAATCACGGTCTCGCCAGACGGGAGGGTGCGCTTGTGCAGTTTGCCGCGGTATTGCTCGGCCATGAGGGGGGAGATGTTCGACTTGAATCCGCCAGTGCCGAGACCCATGATAACGAGCGAGACGATGAAACCGCCGAGTGCGCCATTGGGATGCTTGAGGGCCGAGGGGATGGATGTAAAGACGAGGAGAACGTGGCCGATCAAGCAGATGGTGAAGAACAGGACGATGGCTCCAAAGCGACCAGTGTAGGTGTCCGCGACGATAGCGCCAATGATAGGTGTGAAGTAGGTCCAGAACTGGCGAAAGTTGGCGAGGGCAGTCGAAGTACGCTGGCCTCTGAAATAAATATGTTAGAGATAAATCGGCTGTCATGATTTGGGACTAACCGGCCGAGAGCACCAGCTACGCCGTTGGGGAGTGGGTTGGCGCCTGTCTTGGAACCAGCGGGGAGGGGCTTCTGGACATAGTTGGTCATAGGGCCGGTGGTTCCATACCAGGAGAAGCGTTCGGCAAACTCGACAAAGACGATGGTCCAGGCGACCAAGGGGATGCTATCGGCAACGCGACGCAAGGTGTGAGCCTCTTCCTCGGTAGGAAGGAGACTGGCGTCTACGACCTCGCCGCTGCGGGCATGTTAGTGAGTGCACGAAAGCGACGAGGGACCACTTACGTCGAATCAGACTCGAAAGGGCGCTTCTCGTCGATGGTCTGCACCTTGGAGAGGGCAACGGCCTCGTCGACGTCGAGATGGGGTTCAGAGGCCATTTTAGTGCGTCAGTCGTAACACGGGGAAGCTCGTCGCGCGCAGAAATGCAGCGTCAACGTCCGCGGGGAGGGACTAGGGGAAACACAGCGGGTTGAGGGGATCTTATGGGGCGTCGAACCTTGTGGAACGACCGAATTGGGCTTATCGAGTGCTTTTGGGTGGAGAAGATGCGTCCCGCACCATATGCGAAGCCTGCAATTGGGGTATCGAGTGAGACCATGTGCTCGCCTGCGGATGCATGTGCGCGCGGTAGAAGTGATTCAAACGATTTACCTCTCCATGTTACGCTCGAGCTTGTAAAAACCGCCCTTGCTTCAGTACGTTCCAGTCCCGCAATATTTATGACCTACCTTTCCTGTGCCCAGTTGTACACGCGCTTGTACGCTTCAGAGTCGGGAGCCTCTTGCGCTCCCAAGCTCCTTGGCACGGTTGGATTGGCTTGGCTATTCCGCATCTTCGCGTGCTAAGGCACGTCGCTGCCTTCTATCGGATCCACGCTGGACTCGAGGGGGGCTCGGATCGCTAGTGTTTTTCAGGAGGAACGCGGGATTAATTAATGTTTGATAAAGTGGTGGTAAGGCTGCTTGAAGGGCGGGGTAGCTGCACGTGATTACGGCGCTCCACCCCTCTGCCTTGCCACAACTCTGCCACAACTTCTCATTATATCTCATGATACGCTGGTTCGGCTCTTTGGCAGTTGTATATTTACCGCCCATCTCAAATTTGGACAATCTGACATTTCATCTCTCTGCGAAGCTCGAGTTCAACCCGTTTAATCGATAGGACTGCTTCACCATTTAATCCCACCATGCGGGATCCACGAACACGGACCCCACTCCTCTTGGCTCTTTCCCTCTTCAAACACTCCCCCGGGTACCTAGCCCAATCTGCTCCATCAGATTCACCTCCTCACCCCCACTTCAGCCTTGGGCAACTATATACGCAGGCTACGAATGGATCTCCAACCCCCCAAGACCCCATTCACATGCCCCAAACAACACACGCCATCCGGAGACGGACGTCACCTAGAACAATAAGCAGCTCACTCCAAACCATGTGGATGTCCACATGGATAGGACCCGCCCGCTGATACATTCTTGAATCGGACGTACGTGAGCTTTGCATGCTCGTTTCCGGGCGCCAAGTCATATCAAACGGTACCTGTGACGGCGACCCCAGCCCCTCTTCCGAGGTTTCCTCACTCCATAATAGTACGTTTTAGGGAGCGTACCACCCGCTCGGGGAAATTGAACTATTTGTTGCTGCGCTTGGAAGTACTTACGCATCTAGACCGGTCGAGATGGTGTGGCTTGGTGGGTTGCGGGAGATCGTTAGGATTGGGAAACGAGAGGGAAGCATAAAAGAAAAAGATGAGGGGTGAAGGGTGTTGAAGCTGGGGGTACGCCTAGCAGGTCTCGTAGGTGGGATAGGCGCCGTAGCGTCGGACTGTTAGGCAGGACTTGGAGTTGATCAGAAAAACATATCATTGGATCCAGTCGTTCTCTTCGCGGTTGGCATGGCGACTCTTTTCATCCTTACTACATACCTCGACGACTTAGTCGCACGGACACAAAGTCACCAAGTCAAAGATCGAGTCGTAATTCAAGGCGCACAGCGCGCGCCTACTCGCGAGGTAAGTCCGAATATCGTTCAAATCGGTTTACAACCTTGTTACAGTGAAGCGCCACGTTCGCCGCTTTATACCTCGCCCGTGCGCTCGTCGCTCCTAATCGTGAACCCGGTTCGCTTCGCCATCTCCTGAACTAAAAACGCAACTTGTCGCATAAGTAAAACCATTATAAAGCTAACTTGGCTATATACCCGTAGGGTTTACCATAATCTCCGTTCCCACTCCTGATGGAAATGCCCACGCGTGGTCTACCAACCGACTGTGGTTCAATAATCGAATGGGCGTGTTACTGTGCACCAGACTTCAATGGAATCGATATGAACCAGAATTAGGGGTACGAGTGGAACTCGTCCAACCCGAATGGTACCTATCCGCCCCCGTCTTCCCCGTAAGAAAGACTATTTATTAAAAGATTTGTTACGCTAGTCACCGTCGGTCCTGACGACCCGACCCGCGCCAGCCCCCTGGCACATAAGTATCCGTTCCAAGCATCTGAGGTGACGGCGATGGCAAACTGTATCCGACAAGCCTCGAAAATCCGCCCCTTTGTTGAATGGACAAAAGTGTACGTCCACCTGTGTTTACCGTATTCAAAAATTTACAAACATTTGAACCTTGATATTGATGCACCCATACTCCTTATCCTGGCTCAAATCTCACCGACCGTGGAGGACATCATCGAGGCTGCATTGGACGCTACAAAAGCACTCGGCGAAATACACAACATGGCGCATACATCCAGTGCTTCGTGCGAGCTCTCATACCCGTGAGTGTCCCTGAAGCGTATGAAGAGGAAAAGCGACTGACCAAGAGTTTAGTGCGCCCGGAAATATAATTGACTCGATGTACGGAGACGTAGGCTCTCTCTATATGGTGTCGAAACATAAGGCCAGGCCTTAATACGACAATAAATATTGATTCAAAAAAAAGTTGCAGAGGTTCGAGTTTGGGCAAATCTGGTAGAGATGTTCCGTGTTTTCGCTTGTTTTTGTGTGCATCATCAAATCGTATTTTACTCCTGCATCTACCGATTGTTCATTTCAGCTGTCACGCATGAGCACAGGTGATAACTAAACGAAAAATAGGGAAGAGAATAACAACTGGTGCATTCATACAAGGACACATCTATCAACATGCACAGGGATGTCAGCTCCAGAGAAAGGATGAGTATGCAGTAACGAGACGAATTGCACCCCGAGCCGAGCTCTACGGCTGGTTTGCGCAAGCTACTGAGCCACGGAACGACCAAAGGTTGTGCGGCAACCTATTCCAAGAGTAGAGCCCGCGCCCGAGATAGAGCATTGAAGATCGGGGCATACGTCCAATAACCGAGCTCGGAAGTTTTGCATGGTGTCCTGGGATATCATGCATCGTTCTAGACGTAGCTCCCGTATCCGATGTTTGGCCACGAGGTCCACCAGATTGAAAGGCCTGATCCTGCACTCGAGAAGGATAAGTGTGGTTTGATGAACGAATGGTACTGGCTGAGAAGGCACCGCATTTGCCTGATCGAGTGCCAAGTTGCGCAGGTCGAACCCACGCAAGATCATAGTATCCAGACGACGGGGTGACGTAAGCATAAAGTTCAAAAGCGATCTCGTAGCTCTCTGGAGATTGTAGGGACAACAGCAGTACAAAGTGGTTAGCTGTGAACTCGTCAAGAAGCCTGTGAGTGCCCTGTGCACGTCATTGGAATCTTGGGTAACTATGCCGATCTCGAGGTTAGAAGCTGGCAGACTAATCAAAGGCGAAAGCTGGACTAGGCTCATAGAGGAGTTATTTGAGATGCGTAGAACCTTCAGGCTACTTAATGCGATAGGTGCGGGTGGGATCACCAGGTTTGAGCCTTCCTTAGAAGTAATTTCAAGGTTTCTCAGCTTCAATATAGTTAACGATGGGCTTGCGGAAAGGACTCCCACAAGTTGCAGCGGAGATATAGTAACAGCACCATGAGGATAGCTCAGTTCAAGTTTAGTAAGACCACGATAACAGGCATTATCCCAGCCCACATAGACATTCTCCTAGTAGGGTATCCTGAAAGATGACGACACCCCCGTCTCAGCACTCGATAGATCGTTCAAAAGCCTAGGCGTGGTTTCCTCTTCGAAATCCAAAAAGTGCTCGCTATGTGGTCTGTGCACGGTTAACGACTTGGGAAGCTCCGTCCCGCCGTTGTCAAATCATAGGTCTAGCAGAGTACCAACAAAGTCATCAGAATCCCTGTCCAACACTATATTGAGAGCCTGGACGTGTCGTATGTGAGGCGCCAGCATCTGCACTCTCTTCAAAACCTCGATCTCGAACCTCGCTGACCGCAGCTCGTAGACGTGTAGATAGAGTGGGGTTCTTCGTGTACATTCCAGCATGAGTTTCATTAAACCGCCAGGGGTAGTTGGGGTGATATCGATGTGGTTCCACAGGCCCGGGGTGTTTACCACGACTTGTCGCCAGTAGGAGCAAACCCAGATGAAGCTAGGGGGATTGTAATCACCATCATGTACGCAGCAGATTCTCGAAAGCATGAATACGTGGGCTAAGATCTCGGGAGGCAGTGTGTTGATTCGAACCAGCGTCGAAGACCTGTTTCGCATCGTGGCTAGCAACATACGAGTATCGCGAAGCCGACCTTCCTGCAAAGCAAGTGCACCAAGCTCTGAATTGAGCATCATAAGTGTTGTTTCGATTGTAGGACTCTTGAAAACTCGATACGAGGGTCCAACACAAGCGGCGCAAAGAGCAACGGAAGCGGCTAGAAATGACTGAATGGCGTCGACTAGCAATGTCTGTGCGGCTTTCCACTCTTCTTGGGCAAAGTGGACGGTAGGATCCATTGTTAGATAAATTTAGGAGGAGAAGTTGATGGAATCGGGAATTGCCATGTGAGATGTTGGAGGACTGATACAAGAGGCGTCCGCGAGCAGACCACGTGGTATAAAATGTATCCCAGAAAGGGCGGGCCTGGGGGGGTCATATCACGTGACATTCTTGTCATTCTATGGACTATGATACTTTTTCAAAGCTCGTCACGAAAAATGGCAGCACCATTTCAACATGCACTAAAAGTGCACACCCAGCTCAGCTCATGCGATAATACACTGGCCCGAATAAGTCTTGCCTCACATGATGCACCAACATCATTTGGCACACCGGGCACTTGGTACCGGGTATTGTGTACTAGAGTGCTAATAGAATATGTTGATCTCCATATTGACTACACAATAAAAATTAATCAAAAAATTCTAAGCATAGTTGATCGAGAAACCGAGGTCAAATCCGTGCATCATTGAGGCAAGACTTTTGCGGCTGTGCTGCCTCAAACTTGCCTACCCAGCAGCTCACTCAGACAATCAAAATTTCCCATTCAAAGTGCACAATAGTACTATAATGGACTACACCAACCAGCTAGTAGTGCTAGGCTGGTAGTTCTGTAACTAAAAAGCAGGTTAACCAGCATAGAAGTAGCAACAGTACATAGGGGGATCTTGCCCTATTTCTGTGTATTCTAGCTATTATAAAGCACAGGTTTCTGAAGCGAGCAGGCCGGGGAGCATCTAAAGCTATAACAGAGTCAGGAAAGATGCACTCTAAAAGGAGGTTGTGCTGTAGGAGGGGCTACTAGATGAGAGCGCATATATCCCCCCAATTTGAATGTGCTCTGCAGGAGGCTTGTCTGGTGGAAACTCTACAGATCTTGGCATACAGGGAGTCTATATGCATGAGTACATGCACGCAAAACTTTGGGAGATTCTGACCACTCCAAGCTAAGTTACAAACCATTCTCTGCCACACCACCATACAAATTTCAGATTCCAATAGGAAAGTGCTTAGAAACTTGATGCAGGTACATTAGAAACTTAATAACTCTTCTTGGAGTGATCAGAAGCTCCCAAATTTTTGCATGTACGTACCCATGCATATTGGCTCCCTGTATGCCAAGATTTGTGGAGTTTCCGTCAGGCAAGCCTCCTGCAGAGCACATTCAAATTGGGGTGATATATGCGCTCTCACCTAATACCCCCTCCTATGGCACAAACCCCTTTTAGAGTGCATCTTTCCTGACTCTGTTATAGCTTTAGATATTCCCAGACCTGTTCGATTCAGAAACCTGTGCTTTATAATAGCTAGAATACACAGAAACAGGGCAAGATCCCCCTATGACTGTTGCTACTTCTATGCTGGTTAACCTGCTTTTTAGTTACAGAACTACCAGCCTAGCACTACTAGCTGGTTGTTGTAGTCCATTATAGTACTATTGTGCACTTTGAATGGGAAATTTTGATTGTCTGAGTGAGCTGCTGGGTAGGCAAGTTTGAGGCAGCACAGCCGCAAAAGTCTTGCCTCAATGATGCACGGATTTGACCTCGGTTTCTTGCTCAAATATGCTTAGAATTTTATGATGAATTTTTAGCGTCTAGAAACGATGGGAACCAACATATTCTATTAGTACTCTAGCACACAATACCCAGTATCTAGTGCCCGGTGTGCCAAATGATGTCGGTGCATCACGTGAGGCAAGACTTATTCGGCCCAGTGTATGTGACGTAATCAATGTGCTGCCCAGCCTCAGTGGCACGCACGCATTGCCCTGACAATTATAGCTCTGTATATGCATTGGGTTCTTGCTAATACTGTGGTCGAAGCTTTCAGGGCTTCCATTGCTATCGTTGTCCGTCTAAGATGGACTTTATTCGTGCTTTGGAGCTGGAGTTGTGACTAAATAAAGCTACACTTGCGTGACTTTAATATTTATATAACTGGTACTACCCTTGTTAAACCTACAGTTAGCATGACAAACCGCCGAGTCACAGATAACAGAGATGGCAATGTAATGCAAACAAAACACCTGGCATTCATACTTCTAAACGTTTAATCTATAACTAGGGTACTCGATGGAACATGGCACGACAAGGTAGATTCTTGGTCGAGTCTGCGTCTGAGAAAGAGCACTGGAGTGCGGGATATACTTCCAACAAGGAATCTCGTATGCGGCTCCCCAATTCCTCCCGCCGCGAGGTTTGATAAGGTATCATGCAATTCTCGAGGCGTAGGTTCTGAGTACCATGCTCGGCAACAAAGCTTTTCAGCCCTTCAAAGGTGACCGTGCAACCTAAAAAGGTAACGTTGGACGGGCCGTAAAATGTTTGAACGTGTCCTAGGTCGGCAGTTATGACGAACTTGCGCGCTATAAATGTATGCAGATGCGGGAGGGAGTTGAAAAGCGATGCGAAAACAGAAGGTGTGTGGTCCGAATTCAAGACCTCCCTGCATCTGAGATACAGCACTGTAACCCGTGAACGGTTAAAGAAAGCTAGAATTTCCTGGTGCGTTTGACGGGTTCTCCCGATTCCGACGCTGAGCTCGGCAGATGAAGTGATCAAAGGCAGCAGTATCGACAGGCTGTCGTCTTCCAAGTGCACCAGGTTCAGCACGCTCAAGTGGGGTAGGACGATAGGAGCAGGTTGTTCCTCGCCATCGGGGGTATGGATTCTTAACCCCGTGAGCTTCAAAGTTTGTAACGCTGGGCTCGCGGTTAGAATGCCGACAAGTTGCGCCGCAGATATAAGGACCTCGTCCGGGTAAAACCAAAGTCGCAGGTCCACGAGACCATGGTAAATCTTGTTATTCCAGTCAAATCGAAAATTTTGCAAGTGGAGTGCACTGAGAGGTGATAGAGCTTGTTCCGTGCGCTCTGATAAACCGATACGTATCTCGTCGGTGCCTGTCCCGGACCATCCCAAGTCGGATGGCTGGAATATCGATAGTGACCTTTGAGGAGTCGTGTTGCTGCCCTCGAGCCACAGGTTTAGCATTGAACGAAAAAAGCTACGAGAATCGCTGTCTGACGCCATGTCGAGGGTACGGACACGGTTTATATGGGGGGCGATCAGTTGTACCCTCTTGATCTTTTCCAAGCGGGAAGGTGATACCGATGAGCCTGGATCTTGTATGTGTACGTGAATGACACTGTTTCCCGCGCGCTCCAGCGAGCGCTGGGTCAGAGCTTCGGGGGCGTCCAAACCGATGTCGATGTGAGTCCACAAGGCCGGTGTATTTATCGACAGCTGTCGCCAATAGGTGCAAGCACAACTGTAGTCGTAGGGGCGAAACTCTTTACTGTGTATACAGAACGTCTTTGACAGTGCGAATATACGGGTCAAGATCTCGGGTGGGAATGCGTTTATATGGACTAGCGTCGTAGATCTGTTTCTCGCCTTGGCTAGCGTCATACGTGCGTTGTACAGTCTATTCTCCTCTTCGGTCAGATGTCCAAGCTCAGAATCGATTATGTTTAGAGCGGCCTCTAGCATGCCGGTGCGCCCGAGAGTGTGGTTCAAAGGTGAAATACAAGCGTTGCTGAGGGCGGCACAGGCTGCTTGATAGGACACGATCGTCTCGGCTAGTAGTTTGCGTGCAGAGTTCCATTCGGCCAAGGCAGATTGGATAGGATTATTCATGGTGGCGGTTATGAAGGTCCACTCTTGCCTCACGTTGCACCTGTTTACCCAGGGTCCACACCCTACAAATACCGCCCGCACCAAATTTTCAATCTCTAAGTTGATACCACCTCGTCGGCTGATATTTGGGACCACTGCGACCGCCACTCAAGGCATCATGGCAGCGATCTTGAGCCGTATTATCAGCGAGGGAGAGTGAGAACCTCTTTCACCCAAGATCGTAACGACTGGATGGTGTCGAGAGCGACCCGTATGGAAGGGATATCTTGTTAATTTTCGTAGATTTTTGTTCAGTATAATGTTTTAGTGTGAATGGACATAGTGGTTTGGCGGAATGGACGTTTGGTGTGCGCGATGCGAATGGTCGAGGTGGCCGGTAAATGGACTATTGCCTCGTTCAGCTCGAGTCGAGAATGTACCAACTCCCATTCAAATGACATTCGTAATCCAAAAAGGAGCTACAACCTAGATAATCAATACAAGAGCATCGTGTATAGCCTGCGGTTCGTGGTAAAGCGGGAAGAAAAAAGAACCAGGGAATTAGAAGGAAAATGTATCTCCAGAAAAAGACATCCAACCAGTTTCGTAACACCTCGTTGATACTCGTTTCTCCCCACACCTTAGTACTTGTTCCTCGCAAACCGCTTATACCACGGCCGCCGCACAGTCGCATTTGCAGCATACGCATCGCTAGTCGTGGCCAACCCCGTTCCTCCACCGAGCCGATTCCGATCGTGGCGCCGTCCGAGACAGACGGTGCACCCTGCCAACAAGAGGACAAGGAACGAGGCAAAGGTCATCCAGAATCCTGCGCCGGGTTTGGTATGAGCGACGACGTTGTCGAGTTTTGAGGCGCGACGTTCTAGCCAAGAGAGGTGAATAAACCGAAGGGAAGGGAGAGGAAAGGGACATACTGAGGTACGCAAAGAGCGCAATATCACAGGCAAATGCGATGAGGACAAAGAACGCCGCGAGGAACGACATGAGCGAGGCGAACCTATTCGGTTCACCAACAGTCAGTGTGCTATATTTAGAAACTACCGGAAATGAGGATAACATACAGAGTGACCGTCAGATGCTGAGAGAAGCTCAATAAAAGTGCGATCAGGATGACTGCCGCGGCTGTGACATGGATTTCGTCAGTTCAAGTGCGGGTGGCGCTGAGAAATGAATAGGCCTACAGATGGGGTGGAGTACGAGTCCGCGCGTCCATGATTTGCCGATGGTTTCTTGGTCTCCGCCTGAGGATTGCATGTTGACAGTGTATCCATGTTCTGTAGAGTGAGGTATTAGCAGTTGGCAGTTGGCAGTTGGGGGAGAGAGATAAGCTCACTCGAAGGGCTGCACGCAAAGTCGCCACTCTGCTCAACGCGGTAGCAGTAACCCCAGACTCCAAGCTGTCGCGGACATGTAAATGGGCAAGATACAAAAGAGGATGACAAGAGACCCACTCTTAGTTCGCTAACAGCTTGAGACGACCCGGTATTAGCAGCCCCATCAAAGTGGACGCGTGCAATATCGAGCGCAGGGACATAGCGCAACGAAATCGACACCTACAGTAGATCAACGATAAATATACACTCTAGAACCACCATAAACGACGCACCAAGATCTGCAGGACGAGCGCCGCAACGAGGAAGAAGATCCCTGCAACCCCATCAGCAACGATACAACACACTCGGACGAGACTCACCAGGAAGACAAAAGACACGAGCCATGGCAGGTGGTGGGCGAGCGCAAGATGGCAGGGATACCGCAGGGCTTTAATATGTCCTTGCTCGCGGCGTGGTGGTCAATATTCCTCCGGAGCCGACTTGCGTCAAAACATGTGACCTCATATTATGTCACGGGCTGATCTCGTCAGCTTGGCGCTTGTTTGCCTCTACTCGCTCCCACCATGGCACAGCGGCTGAAGAAGAAATTAGACAATATGGGCGTCGACCCGTCGAGCTCGAAGCTTACGGAAAACTTTTGTCTGGTGAGCGTATCTTGGGTATCCTCTCGTACACTTTTTTCATGCGGTATTAGATTGGCACTCCGCTTCCGTCGCTGGCAAGCAGCAAAGACGCCAACGAGTTTGTTCCCGTCTGGAAGCAAGAGGTGTGCACCCCGTCTCACTCTTAACCCGAATCTCATCTACCATCCATAGCATTCATAGGTCCGCGACGAACAAGGCCGACGACGTCTCCACGGCGCGTTCACGGGCGGATTTTCAGCCGGATACTTCAACACCGTTGGCTCTAAAGAAGGTACAACCCAATCCTACTCTCCCTCCAACCCCCACTCAACTATTTTACCAGGATGGACACCCGCGACATTCAAATCCTCCCGCACAAACCGCGCATCCCAAAAGGCCTCCCGCCCAGAAGACTTTATGGACGACGAAGACCTCGCAGAACTCCGCGACTCGCAAAAACTCGTCGACACGACCGAACCTGTCCACTCCACACCATCCGATTCAAACGACATCACAAGCGCACTCCAATCCCTCACCCTACCCGCGTCCGACTCGCCTGGCGCGCAACTGCTGCGCAAGATGGGCTGGAAACAGGGCCAGGGTATCGGTCCGCGTGTATCGTATGCGCGGAGGAGACAGCAGGATGTTGATGCGGGAGCTGTCAAGGAGGGTGCACCAGAGGATCCAGAGGCTGGGAAACACTTGTTTGCGCCGAGGGATACGCCGGTGTTGGTGTTCCGGCCCAAGGAGAATGCGCATGGGCTCGGACATGTCGGGCCGGTGAGGTTGGGTGGAGAGGTGGCTGGCGGAAAGGAAAAGGAGGGACCGAATATTAGTGGTGAGTTATGAAATTCAGTTTACTGGAGAGTTTGACTGAAATTTAACCTTTGCAGCCGGTTTTGGACTTGGCGCGCTCAACGAAGCCGATGAAGACGACATTGACGTCTACGACCCTGGCGCGATGTCTAGATCAACCCGCATGGCCTATGACGAAGCAGACGACGCAGACGCAGATGGACACTCGCGTCGACGCCCTCTCACCCTTTCGAACCAATCCCACGCCCAATCTTCGACAACTTCTAGTACAGGCAGGAGATTCACGGGACCGAGCGGGAAATTCAACGATGGGCGACCGGTCTTGGCTGGGTTTGCGTTGAGCGAAGCACCGGTTGGGCAAGACGAGTGGTTCGCGCTGCCAGAAGTGCCGAATGGGTGGGCTCCGGACCCGAAGAGAGTCTGGGCAAAGTTTTCGGAAGAAGATGGCAAGCAAGGAAAGGAAGTAGAGAAGACCAACGAGGCGCAAGACGGAAAAGGCGGCTGGAAAAAGACGCCGACGGCCCACGAGGCAAGTCCACCTCCTATTAAACCCTAACATTATCTAAATACAGTCTATTCCATATAGCGCGGCGCCCAACTCGGCGAACCTACCCTTCCTCAACCTAAAAGATCCGTGTTTGATTACCTGTCCCAAAAAGACCGTGACCGTTTACAAAACTTTCGCAAAACCGGCGAAGCCACACCCGCCGCACCTAAACCAGCCGTCAAACCCCGAATCGCGCCCACAACTGCGCCCACAGCCAAAGCTGCCCTCCTCGGCTTTCAACCGTTTACGTCCGACCCACTTCGACAAGCTCGGTACACGGCGTACCTCCAGCACTTTGCATCTCCCATCCCGAGTTCGGACCCGGCCGGCCTTGGCCTATTGCCCGATCAAAATGCCGAACAGTTTAACAAGGAGATGGAGGATTATGCGAAAGCTGCTGCGATATTTAAGCCTGTGAGCGGGGCGATGGCTGGGCGGTTTGTTGGTGCGAGCACGGCGAGTGTGGTTTTGGGTGGTGGACCGACGGTTGGAGAGGGGGGGTTGTACCAGCCGACGTTTGACAAGAAGGATCAAGGTAAATTCATCTGCCAATTCCTAACTCTTGCACAATTAACATACGGTATTTAGATTCAACCCAATCAACGGCTACAGTCCCGATCGAAGAACAAGATCCCAAAAAGAACGCCGCGCGACACGGAATGTACGGCCCACTCACACACGACGTCCAGCCGTGGTACCCGCACCGACTACTCTGCAAACGATTTGGCGTGCGCGATCCCCATCCAGACGGTCCACCGACGGCTGCAGCCAAGACGCGGGAAGAGCAAGTCGGCGTGGCTCCTACAGCCCCTCCCGCAAGTGTCGATTTGGCAGACGTGGAGATGCGGCCGCTAGACGCCGAAGGAGGGCAAGAGGGAGAAGAGGACGATCTAGGACCTAGAGATCTATCAAACGTAGGGCTGGGCGACGATCCACATCAAGGCGTCGATACGCTCACGTATGTCCGGCCTGCGATGGACGTGTTCAAGGCGATCTTTGCGAGCGACGAGGAAGATAGTGAGGATGAAGACCAAGGCGAAAAGGCGAAAACGGAGGATGCACCGATCTCCGCCCTGGACGCAGCGCTTCGACCCGCCAATAACGGATCCGAGGGGCCGGTAGACTTGGCTACGTTCAGGCCAGTATTCAACGTCCGATCCAAGGCAAAGGACAAGGGGGAGGGAAAGGAAAAGAAAAAGAAGAAAGACAAGAACAAGCGTGCGGTGCTCTCGTTTGATGTCGACGAAGGGGCCGACGACGAGGTTACGACCAAGTCCAAGTCCAAGCGGCGCGAGCGGGACAAGGACGCTGATCGAGCGCCGAAAAAGGCCCGGACCGAAGACGACGAGGGCGATTGGGTGGAGAAGCCTCCGCCCGCATCGGTGCCCGGCTCTGGCGGACCCGCACCCATCGGAGGGACCACAAATCCCGAAGCGGGCGGCGGGCTGGCGTCAGCAGAAGGGGGATCGACGCGCACGCGGAAACGCGCGATTGACTTTATGTGATTGAATCAGAATGGTAGATCTCGCCATATGTTGAACGCTGTGCAAGCGATGTATCCACCCAGTGGATCGCGTTCAGACGGATGATCGCGGCCTGGCCATGGTCGCGACGCAGAGATATTCGTGATATTTGTGGTGATGATCAGGGCGGGTCGGATGCGGCGCCGAGGAGACCGGTGCAGGTGATTGCGGGCACGAGACCGGATTTGGCTGATGGCTAAGCAGTGCGCGCTTCGTGATGGCATGTATGATTGCGCCGCCCCCATCACCTCTTAGTCGGTCAACAGCCCCCGGAAGCAGCAAGTCGTCCAAATGCTGCATAATGATTTTTGTGATGCCCCGAAATGGAGGCGTATCACAACCTAGATGCAGCCGTGGTGGCACTCGACCTAGCGCCTTCTATGCGATGTCATTCGCAACAGCGCATTATTTCGCATCAGCTAGACGTCTGCCTTAAAAGCCCGACACACCGCGCCTCGTTCCCTATCCCATACATTCCCTGCTCCAAGCCCCTCACTCCCCGAGCCCGTCTGCGCCTCTCCCTGTTTGTGTACACTGCATCTGCCGGACCTTTTTCTACCCGCCATGTCTTCCAACTCGTCCCAGCGCCAGCCCCGCCCGGCTACGATCCTGCCCCCAATCAGGAACCTCATCGACGCTGCGAACCAAGGCATGTCTGAATCGCGCTCCCACCACCAGCACACGCACTATCCGCCTACCCCGCCTACTGGTATGCCAATGTACGGCCACGGGCAAAACGTCCAGCTCCCGCCGCTCGCGTCTCGTACTCCTCGCAGCCGAAACGACCCTGCGTACCCGACCCCGCCCAATTCGGGTCGGTCCGATCGGCTCGCGGCTCCGAGTGGCGGTTCGGGAGGGAGTAGCCGGCGGCATGTGTGTGCAGAGTGTGGACAGGCGTTTGACCGTCCGAGCAGCTTGCAGGTGGGCTCTTTGTCGCAATTCTTGATTGTGCAGTGGTCTGAAACTGGGTTTGACTTTAGACCCACATGAACACGCACACTGGAGAGCAACGTACGTGGCCTGACTTGCGCGTACCGCATCAGTACTAATCTCCGTTATGTAGCATTTCAATGCCCTTACGACGGATGCGGTCGTCGCTTCTCCGTCAAGAGTAATATGCGTCGCCACCTTAGCACTCACGAACAACCCCGCATGACCGACGCAGACGAAGCCGACCACTCCCGCCGCCACGACTGCGAATACGTCTTTTCTGTCGCTGGACAACGTTAAACACCCTCACTCCTTCATCATTATTACTTATTTATCGCTCAGAGGTTTTGGTTAACTTATACGTTTGAAACGTTGTCTCCTTAAAGTTATTTATATGGATTTGGACTCTAACTTATTGTCGCATATGTCGCCGTTGCATTTCATTGTACATGCACTGTCACCATCATCAACCATTTATTTATTCATTTGATGTCAACTGCCGCGTCGGCTATACCTGCTTCGGTCAAGTGCGCACTCCGAGTTTATCCCCTGTGCCATGGTTTCTAGTCAGTGGGCCTCGATCCTGTGCCACAACTAATTAACTGAACTTGACAGATGGCGACCTACAGCTCTGTAGTGGTATTCAACCGAGTGAATTGAGGTATATGCGCCAAACGGGTGTTTCCATTTCAGACCCGTCGAAGATCGCTCGCTTGGGAGCCGAGGCTTATGTGGCAAGGCCCCAGGCCCCGAACGACTTGCCGAGGCTCGGCGCGGGGACTTCATGTGGTATTGTGGTGCTCGGCGGTCTTAACCTGTACAAGCGAGCTGAACTTGGTTAATAAAAGCCAAGGTAATGGCTCTTACAGTTGAAACTATTCGATAGTTTCAGACATATATGCGGTGATCTTCAAGGCTTAAATAATTTCGTAGAGCTTGGTTCCGCCTTGATAGGCATTGTGCCTATAGAGTAAGTCAGTAAAGCCTTGCCAACACTCTGGTTGGGTGGCGAGTACCACTTTACCTCCATTGATACCCACAGCGACCCCAATCTTACACCCCCCATATTCGGAAATTCAGCCAATTCAACCAATTCAACCTCTTCATACAGATAACGCCAATACATAGTACCATGGCCTGAACCTATCCTAGACTCGGCAGAGGGCTATGTACCCACGACATATACACTGCGGGTTCCCACGGTACCATCTGACGACATCGATACAGACCCGAAATGAAATTATGTGCCCCCCTTCACGAAGCTACAAGCTTGAATTCAACCACTTGCCCCCATTAGTAACTTAGCAACTCGTATAGTACGGAACAGGACAGGAACAAACTCACAGCACAGCATACATACAAGCTTCTGTGTACATCTCAGCCTCCACATCGAATCGGTCAAACCTGCCCATTTCAAATACCGGCTGTAACCGACCATCGCGCGATTCGCGCTCGATTTACCCTTTATATTCAAGTTGTAGTGGGTGCATCGCCTTGGTGGCGCGTGTGAATATCATTCTGTTCTCACGGGACCCCGATGTTATAACATCTGTGTAGGACAAATTTGACCTTGACAACCGTGTATATCAGGTAGCAGAGGGTATCGTAAGATATCAGGTTTGGTTGAAATCATACTTGATTGGAGTGGCTGAACAGATGATATGATGTCCCACTAAAGGACCGATATCATGTAGATTGGACAACGCCCAACGGGGCTGTGTGCTCGTCAACTATCAATAAGCACAGCTTGCGCTTAATCTCATCTTGTTCTAGCCGCCTAGAGCATCAATCGGGAACGAGGGAGTGTAGATTGATTCCGGCCTTCTTTTGCAGTCACCATTTGGGTATACGAGGCAGGGACGGTTACCAGATATTGGCACCTGCGGGGCAATTAGGTGTCATTGATTGACGTTTATTGACATAGCCTTAGTTGTGTGATGCGACCAGGCCAGCGATTGCCGCATCCTGGGAACGATGGGCTGTGCCAAGTAGCCGAGCCGGCGGCATCGGGATTTGTTTGTCAATGTGTCCATAACAAAGCGATACATGCAATAATACCGACAAATCAAGACAAGATAACAGCATAAATGACGATCCATAAAACGAGATGTAACAATACGAGTATGTTCGTGTGAGAGAAATTAAATACCGGCTTCGAGCTCCCGGCGAACGACCTCTCGCACTTCCTTCAAGCCGAACACTTCCTTCTGTGGGGTTGCGGGGGCGGCTGGCGTTCCAGGTGTGCGAAGCCGCGACGGGCTAGGTGGCTTGGCGTTTCGTGAAGAAGTGGTGGGTATTTTTGTACCGGGGCTGGAAGGCGCCTTCTTCGATGCGGGGCTCGCGCCGGCGGCCTTGTTTCTGGGACTCGATGGTCCGACAGCTTTCTTGGCGACGACCCCACCTCGCTCGATCCACTCCTCTTTCCCAACAACGCGCACCTTCAAGAACTTTGGACAAAGCTCCGCCAACAATTTCACTTCATCCTCTGCTTCGCCAGTAGTCACCCTCGATGCGCTGACAATCGCCCTCGTAGCCTCCCCGAGCGGAACAACTCGGCGAGTGGCGAATATCGCGAGCAAGGTTTCAGCTGCATCCGGGAGACGAGCAAGGAGGCATCGACGACGCAGCTGGGCGGGTGTAAGGTCGGCAGTATGGATAGTGTTGGTTTCGGCATCGTAAGCTAAAGTAACTGTGGTTGTCTTCCCGTTGGGTGTGGCCAAAGCCTTTTGGCGAAGACGCTCGGCCAGAGCAGCTTGGCGAGGAGTGGTTGGCGCAGATGGGGTGGAGCTCTTATCCCTCTGGGGAGTCTGAGGTTCAAGGCCCGACTGAAACAGAACACGGTTGATACTAGGAGTGCAAGGACGTGAATCACCCGATTCAGAAGCCGAGGAGTAATAGGTCGATGGTGTCGCAGGGGTCGGCGGCAGTGGAATCCCGGCCGCCCGAGTTGTCGGTGTCATGGGAGGCGCCACAAATGCACGTTTGATAATCGACGGTGTCCCCGCAAGACTCCGGTGAGCCGACGTGGGCGTCGCGAATATGCCTCCGGTCGAGCTCTTGGGCGTGGCAAAAGCGCTCCTCGCGGAGCTTGTTGGTGTAGAAAATCCGCCGTCACGTCGAGCAAAGCTAGGTGTACTAATTGAGCCGCGTGAAGGGGTTGAAAACAGGCCTTTAGAAGGCGTCTGCATTGTGCGTAGTGTGCTTGGTGTAGATGTGATGGGTATAGATGCCAGAGATGGCAAGTCAGCCAGGGGGATGTGTGGGACGGGGGTCGGAGACAGAGAACGCAAGCGTTTGGTCTTGCCGTTTGCCTTGGGTGTGACTTGTGAAGCTTCGTGGAGCTATGGAGCGGAAGGTTCAGACAATGTCATCACCACAAATAGGGTACATACCTTTACCCAGTTCTGCAACTTGTCAGTCAGCTCCCTCCGACGAAGGTGCGAATCCGCAGTCCATTTGGCGACTGCACTCAGTGCAACCCCCGTCGATTTTTCCAAAGCAACTTCGACCTTGATCCCAATACCATAGGCCGGAATACGACGCCCTTGGGCTCGCTGCAGCTGAGTCGTGGGCGTGACAATGAGACCCATCCCACCGCGCACCCAGTCAGTCGGAGGTGGTGCCGGAGTTGGCACGGACTTCCGAGGCGTATTGTTCTCCAAAAATGGATTGTCCTCGCTACTATCTTCGATAGGCCCTACAGCCCGCGCACTAGGCTTGGGAGGCTTGTCTTCAGGTAGTGCATCCCCATCCCACTCCCAGAGCCAACACAGTCGTCGGATTTCTTCCACGCCAAGGCGTACACGCAAACCGGCTGTCTCGAGAGCGACGGTATTGGTTATCGCGGCTAGGTGGCCTGTTTCAGCCGACGGGGCGCGTGAGGAAGTTGCGAGCGAAAGAGACAAGGAGGTTTCGATGGCTGTGTGAGCTGTGATTAGGCGCGACAGGTGGGACGGAAGCGGGATAGATTTGGCGCGGGGCGTCGCAGGGGACGACGGACTAGCTGCAAGGCCGGCTGGCGACTTGGTTTTGGATGCAAGCGGGGAGGTCGCCCTGTATTAACAGCAAACTCGTAAGTTTCACGTACACCGTGAATGACGTGCACCTACAAAGTTCCTGCCCTTTTTGGAGTGGTTGCTTGTGGGCTGACCGCGATGCGACGCCGCTTTCCAGGTTTGGCACGGCTCAGTGGGGAGGGCATGATGTTTGTTGTGTTTTGTGGTATATTAAGCGCAAGTTTGGTGACACAGGGCGTTGTCTACTAGATAATGGTTGGAGCTAATTATACAAATTAGTATATTAGCATGATCGGAAAAGTAACACCTACCGCAGACTTTGTACGACTTGAGACACGCTCAGAGTGTGCGCGTGGTCGCGGTCAAGGCCAACAACGGAACTCGATATTGGCCCTGAAGTCATGTGACCGCGTAAGCGCCATCACCCAACCGTCAACTAACAATAATTAAACCTTGAAATCGACCAACAAAGCGTAGTGATTTGTCCCACTAGGTGATTTTTGCAGGCCCAATGAAAGGTTTTTGGCCCGATACAATTAGCTCGCTATTGAGAGGGCGATTTTGCCTTGTACGGTCTGGTTCTCGTGATGGGCCAAATTCGGGGCTTGGGCCACTCCATTGAGCTTGATATATTGTGGCCATGAAATCTCGTAAGGCCTCATCTGCAGCTCATGCATTATTATAATGCGCATATAAGTACTCCTCAGCTTTGATCGACTCGTCATTCACACTTCTATTCCACTCATCCCCACTCATCCCTCGATCATCACTTCCTCTAGTTAGCCATGCCTGATATCTCTGGTGGTCGTCCCAAAGTAGTAGTACCGGAGTTTCTGACTCTGTCCCGTACCCTATACGACTTGGCCGAAAAAGGCAAGGATAAGCTACCACTCGAGCTATGTCGGTTGGTACGTAGCCAGCCTTTCTAGCTTATATTTCTTGCACTCATTATCTGAATTTAGATCGTTCAAGCTGCCTCGAAGGTATCGCAGCACGAGCGTGGTCTCGTCGCTACTTTCCGAGCCAATACACCCCCTGGCGGGAATGTCAATCTCACTGCTTTCAAAGTACCAGCGCGCAATGGCTACAAAGATGCTTTGTCCCAGTTGAAAAAGACAGTAGCTGGCCCGCCTCAGTATACTACACAAGTTGATCCACCGTCCATGTGGATCAAGTTTCACCGTGATCTGGTAGGTCGAAGGCTATATGTATCAAAATATATTGCATCCTGATGAGATTTTCTAGGAATATCATTTGAACCTTATGCTAGATATCATTGATTGCGATCCTATGGTCTTCATGAAGACCGCCGGGTACATTAACCCTACGATGATGGCCTTGCTGATTGATATGAAGGATATCATCTGAAAGTGACCCTCGTTTGTTGGATCGCTTGCTTATATATCACCTTGGTGGACTGTACTGTATCTTTGTGTATCCATCTAAGTTATCTTGATTCTCCCGACTTATACCCTACAACACAAGCATCGCGATTGGACAGTGAAATATTCATATCATCCACGCGCATACAGGGCACGAGTTTATATCTTACCTCAATTAAAGTCGATTCTGTTTCAACCGATAGATCCCCTGCAAGTCCACCGCTTCCACACGAGAGATTTGTGAGTATTGCATTGCATCAAGCTCCGAATATCTTGGCCACACATTCCTACATCGCCGCTCGACTTCGCTCGCTTGTTACTCAGCGGCCGCTCACACATGTAAACCTGCATGCCGTTCGGCACCACGACTGTCTTCGTTTGACCCGCGAGTCTTCCCTGTCGGCGTCCTACACATCCATATAAAGCTATGGAATTGGTCAATTCAAGTTATCGGGTAAGATCATCCTCGCTTCTGGGCTCAATGGCGAGCAGTCAAACGCGCCATGGGGCTCGGCTGAGGTCGATGAGGTTGGAGCTGCTAGAGGTTCGATGTATATTTGACTCCCAAGCGACCAGGATGCCTCGTTTCGGGCATAGTTTTTGGTTAGTCAGTGCCGAAGTTCTTCGAGATGATTTATTCCTGTTCGATTTTGGCGAAGAGGATGAGCGGGCTAGAAGATTATGCTCCGTGCACCACGGAACAAAATAGTTCGTATCGGCTCGGATGGGACGTGAATTAGCTCAATTTCGAAGGTACTTACAAGGTCGGCTAACAGGCAGCACCCTCTAGGATTACACGGCACAACTAGGACAACATATACGGCTCACGGTTGAAGTGAGGGTGATAGGCGCCTGAAACTGTGTTTCAACCTCACCTGAGACCGATGAGAACTAGAGACGCCCACCATGATGCTATCGCTATATCCACTCGTCGGTCTCCTCATCGACTGTTATGGCGGTTCGAGAGATATACTTGAGTGATTTCACCCTCTATTCAGGCGATAATCAATCCCTGTGAGTCTGCCGAGTACTATCGAGCTTTAGTGAGCCATCGTCTAGACAAACACGTGGGATCTATTCTGATCTCGCGATTTGCAGTCTATTTGCTTGGGAGTTTACTCGGCCTAGGGGAAGCGAGAGGGATGGAAAGAGTGAAGCGTTTCAAAGTGTAACCAAGGAGTACCAATAGGGTCATTCAGAGTTGCTAAAATAGCTCTAAAATGAGGCCTAAAACGAGGTCTAAAATGAGCCTAAAACCGCACTGGAGTCGATATTGCATTTTAGCGCCGAGGGAAAAACCACGCTGCCACAACGCTTAAACCTCCAAGTAATGGAATGGATAGGCAAGTTGGGCCGTGAATGGCCAATGTAGGCTTTTGAAGCTTCGCATTTGGAACAAAATTCGTCCCAAACGTGACTCAAGGCTAGTTCCTTGGCCACTGTATGCGTCATTTTAGACCTCGTTTTAGAGCGTGTTTTAGGCCTCGTTTTAGAGTCATTTTAGCAACTCTGAATGACCCTAATGTCACCCCATTGCAAACTCGGACAATGCCTAATAGTAATATACCTAAGGGGTTTTGGTGGTCAAAATGTCGGCTCGGTATGCGTTGGGGCGAAGATGCATCTGCAGAGTATGAAATTGGAGTTTCAGAGACGCTGCTATCATTGCTGTGAATTTTGGTAGAGTTGGACCCAATAGGCAACTCTGTATTACGGCTGAAAATCGGGTTGGCCAGTTAAATTACGACAGTATCTTTTGTCACACCGACCAGAGCCGCTATTATCGATTACAGAGAAAGAAGGCGGGAATAGTAAGGTAGAGCATAGGCGACGATCCAGTCTAGAACATGAAGCCACGAACGCTCTAGACATAGAACAAATCGAGTGGCAAATGCGCGTCTTTGAATGAGAAACCTGCCTTATGAGGATCCGACGCACTCACGCTCCAAAGGCCGCAGAACCTATTCGGCTGTTGGTAAACTATCATGCGCAGTACTGGAAGGCTGTGTCATACTTTTAGGCAGATGAGAAGAGGTTCGGAGCAAATATCCGACAGACGAAATGCGACAAAAATGGTAGTTGGACGGGCACGTGGGGCGGCCAGCCAATGAGGAACGACGGATGTTGAGGTGTAACGTTACATTTGGATTCGACAACCGCGCGGCGACGACGACGATTAGTGAGCTCGACGGCCGCTTGTCGAGAGAAGGCGCAGTGGCTTGCTCAATGTTCATGCTAGCTCCACTAACGCCGACATCCCCTCCCAATCAAGGGACCGTTTTCTCACCCTCCTGGAATATGATACCCAAATTGTCATCAAAGGCTCGGCCGGAACTTGCGCACCAGTCGATTTCAGGCCTGTGCAAAAACTATATAACCATTTTGCTCCGCTCTCGATTTTACCACACCACACCCCCTCCTGAACACCAACATGCCTGCTGTCGAGTCCAAAGTCGATGTCCTCGTCATCGGTGCCGGTGAGAAACCTCACACACTCGTTCTCATGCTCGATACTGACTTGAGCAGGCCCCGCTGGCCTCATGTGCGCTCACGGCCTGGCCAAGGCTGGAGTAAACGTCCGTATCATCGACAAGCGTCCGTCCAAGGTCGCAGCTGGCCAAGCAGACGGCATCCAGCCTAGGACACTTGAAGGTGAGTTTGCTACCCACTTTTTCGTCGCACACAACTAATTATATTATGATAGTTCTTCAGGTACGTTCGTTGTCATCACATCTTCGCACGGCTCTGCCCCCTCGATCAATGTCGTGCATGGCTTGAGCTGACAGCGAAGCGCTCGCTACGCTCGCCGACGAATTGCCTTTGATTCACCGTCTTATCTCACCCACTTGGGCACCGTTACTGACATCATCCACGATGTACAGAGTTATGGTCTCGCCGAGCGACTTTTCAAGGAAGGGAATCAAATGCACCAAACCGCGTTCTACAACCCTGCCCCCGACGGCTCTGGTATCGAACGCTCCGATCGCCTTCCAGACGTCACTGCCCCGACAGCCCGCTATCCATTCGAGGTTACCTTGCACCAGGGCGCGATTGAGAATATTTTCCGCGATGCCATGCGTGCGCTAGGTTCTGAACAGCAACCAAATGGTGCATGTCCGCGTGAATTCGAATACCGCACCAAGGCCGATGCGCAATTTTCGTGGCCGCCACGCTCGGTCGAGGTCGAGCAGCCGATTGTCCCGACAAGCATCTCGCTTTCGACGGATGCCGCTGAACTTGCGTCGCGGGATTCGTACCCGGTGACGGTGCATTTGAAGAGGTTGAGCGAGGCCGAAGCAATGCGGCTTTCGCGCCCCGTAGCCGGTGCACCTCCAAATTCGAACGAAGCCGCTGCGGATGGGAGCGCAGTCGAGGTTGAGGAAGAACGGGAGGAGATTGTGAGGGCCAAGTTTGTGGTTGGATGTGATGGCGCGCATTCCTGGACACGCGCGCAGATGGGGTGGCAGATGGAGGGCGAGCACACTGGTGAGCATATGATTTTTTCTGAGCCTCTGGAACGTCTGAATGGACGTTTTGCGCAGACTTTGTTTGGGGTGTCGTCGATACCATCCCTGATACCGATTTCCCTGATATCCGGAACCGAACTGCCATCCACTCCGACAATGGTGTACGTGAATCAACTCCGGTCTAGTGACTATTGCTGACGCTTCTACAGAGCTGCATGGTCATTCCTCGCGAGGGTGACCTCGTCCGCCTTTATGTCCAAATCGCGGAGATTGAGCTTGGCGGCACTGGCCGAATGGATAGGTCCAAGATGACGCCTGAAAAGATCATGGAGGCAAGTTTTACTTCACCACGGTCTGGCCGTATACTCATTTTTCCGTTTTTCCCTAGGTTGCACAACGTTCATTCAAGCCGTACAGACTCGAGTTCCCGGAACCATTGGATTGGTGGACGATCTACATTATTGGACAACGTGTTGCGTCTAAATTCTCGGCACAGGAGCGGGTGTTCATCGCGGGCGATGCTTGTGTGTCTTACCGCTCGCCTTACGTTCCTAATCCGATGACCTACCTCCCTATGTTTAGGCCATACCCACTCGCCCAAGGCCGGCCAGGGAATGAATGCTAGCATGAACGATACGCACAACCTCATCTGGAAACTTACCCAGGTCCTACGTGGTTGGGCCTCTCCAGAACTACTCAAAACAGTACGCGCCATGTCCACTCTCCTCGACCTTGATACTAATATCTCCTCAAGTACGAGTTGGAACGACGCAAGTACGCCCAGGACCTGATTGCCTTTGATCGCAAGTTCTCGGCGCTATTCTCAAGCAAGGCGCAGAATGGAGAAAACACAGATGGAGTGTCGCACCACCAGTTTGTCAGGTATGTATCAGCGGCGTTGTCATGTGAAGGTTGATAGACCCTTACTTGATTGGCTGGTGCAGTGTGTTCCAAACGTTTGGCGGCTTCACTAGCGGAATTGGTATCCACTATGCTCCGTCTTTAATCGTGGACCCATCGCACCAGTCCTTGGCGTCGAAACTTATCGTCGGGCAGCGTCTCATTTCTCAAACGGTTATCCGCACCGCCGATGCACGTCCGTTTGAGATCCAAGACCTCACTCCGTCCGATACCCGGTTCAAGATCCTCGTCTTTGCTGGGAACACGAAGGACCCGATCCAAAAAGCCCGGTTGCAGGCGTTGGCGGATGAGCTGGAGAAGCCGGAGAGGTTTTACAAGAAGTATACACCCCAGGGCGCACCTGTCGATACTGTGTTCGAGATCCTTAGTATCAGGTTAGTTTGGCCCCTGCCTGTCTTGATACCTATGCTCACCAAAGTTATCGATAGTACTATGACCAAGACGACCGGAGACTATACAGACCTCCCATCCACGCTCCGCACGCACTGGTCTAAAGTCTTCATGGACGACGTCGCGTGCTACTCCAAGCTAGGTGGTGGGCAGCTATACGAGTCGTACGGGATTGGGCCTGAGGGGTGCGTCGCGGTCGTGCGCCCGGATGGGTACATCGGGCACGTAGTGCCATTGGAGGGTGTGGATGAGCTTGACAAGTGGTTCGCTGGGATCATGGCGGCGTGAGGGGGGATGGGAGTTGAGTCATAATGCGATTGGTGAGGCAATTGTAACAGTATAGTATCGTGTTTATCAGTTGGAACGCAAAAATTTTCGAAACATCATCACACAGCGCGATGTAGCGAGTAAGAACACGCGCGCTTTGGACGTAACCTTGTGCTCGCTCTTCGGGAAACGCGTTGAGGCGAAACCTAAATATCCAAATAAGGAATATCTGGTGCTGTAAAGTATTACATATCAGATAACGTAAGCGCCGGTCACTTAGGCGATAAGGTTCTACATGCGACGACCACTAGATTCTCTATGTTGATGGCACAAATGCCAAGAGCCAGGCTATCTTTACCGGCGGGGAATCGCGCCGCGTCGCGATTTGCCGCCTCTTGTAGTTTTCACCGGTTGATCCATTGATCTGAATATCTATGGTATCCTGACGGTACTTGAGCTTTTGCCTTCTGGACGTTTCTTGCGAGTCGCTTGCATCTCTTCGTTGCTCGAATTTAGCGCTCTACCTTCCTTCAAGTTCTCCCTACTTCGGCTCCATTAATATCGTCCGATGTTTCACCTTCGTTTACGCCCCTAAGATAGGATAAAGATCTTCTTCTTTCTGCCGTGTTCGCGTTGAACCTGGATCGAGTCAAGATAGTGATTTTCACCTGCCTGCGCACGAAGACCGAGAAGCCCTTGCGACCGACAACTCTCGTACCTTGATTGCTCACCGGGGCACGGTAAAGCAATAAGCGGGGCCCCGTGACTAATTGTCCATGTGTGCCCCGGTGGTTCGCCCAGGGGTGTGAGCGCTAGGCCAGTTTGTCCGCAAAGAATAATCCGGAACCGAGATGATGTGCTGGATCCAAAAGGCAATGGTTGACAGCTGTATCCCAGCCCAGGCATTATTCCGAGCGGCTTTAGGCTGCATGTCAGCCAGTTTGATATCAGGCAGCATCTAGCGTAATATCTTAAGATTTCTCGCGTGAGCAGCTCTTTGCGTGGGCTTGTTCACTGCTGAAATCCATGTTCCAGTCGCTGGGAAAGAATTATGAGTTTAGACAGGTATAAATGACGTGTAGGGCAATGGTGGGATAGCCAGCGGCTCACCGTCGTTTACCCATCGGCCTTTCTCCCCTTTTGTCACCTTCATCATGCGTTTCACTGCTGCCGCCCTCGCTCTCGCGTTCTCTCTTCATGCGCGAGCTGCTCCAGTCGAACGCGACTCTGGTGTGACGCCGATCAACGCTGCCACCATCTCGAGCTATGCACCTTATGCCAGCTTTGCGGCCGCTACATATTGCTCTGGGACCGCAAACTGGTCGTGCAGTAAGTTCTCAACGATGAAAATATAGTCCCAACTGATAAGAATTGTGATTTCAGCCGCTTGCAAGAGGATTCCTGGGTTCGTTCCTTATGCTACTGGCGGAGATGGCAATGGCATACCATTGTGTAAGCTGGCTCAACTACTATGATTTCGTTTTCCCCTCCTAACCTCACTACTGGCAGGGTACGTCGGGTGGTGGCCAGCAGGCTCGACCGTTATTGTCGCACATGAGGGCACAGATCCTACCCAATTGTGAGCATATTTTTCCGTTCCGATCATGCTCGTTCTAAGCGCACTCGGCCAACCTTGCAGCCTATCCCTGCTCACCGACGCGAACATTCTTATCGACCCGCTGGACCCTGTGCTCTTCCCGGGTGTGCCGAGTACCGTCAAAGTGCATGATGGTTTCAGGAATGCGCAGGCAAACACTGCACCCGCAGTGCTTGCTGCGGTCAAGAAGATTATTGCCGAAAGGGGAGCGACTAAAGTCACTACTAGTGAGTACGTACTTATTGCAACTAGATCTATTTGCTGATACTGCACGAATGATTGATAGCCGGTCATTCACTCGGAGGTGCTATCGCGACCCTGGATGCTGCGTTCTTGAAGTTGAACCTGCCGTCGACGATTTCCATCAAGGCTGTTACATATGGCCAACCTCGTGTAAGTTAACATAAGATTCGGTCCTCTGCATTCCTGATGGTTGTACTTTCTCTCCCAGGTCGGCAACCAAGAGTTCGCCAATTGGATTGATAAAATCGTAAGGACTTATGTATCTGCATCTGTCAGTGCATAGCCTAACGAAACTATGACCAGATCCCTGACTTTTCGCGTATCACGCATGAGCATGATGTGATCCCCATTGTGCCAGGTAAACCCTATAGCTCTCTCATAAACTGGAATTCACCCGCGTTGTCTAGGTCGTGGTTTGGGATTCCACCACCCGAGCGGTGAGAAACACATCAAATCCGTCGGAGTTTGGAACGCCTGTGCTGGTAAGTCACTAACTTTTTGACTTACTCGAATCAAATATCTCAACCATCTCGCATTACACTAGGACAAGACAACACCAGCACCGACTGCTCGACTGGCGCGGTCCCAAATATCTTCCTTGGCAATATCATTGACCATCTGGGACCATATGAGGGCGTCTGGCTTGGCACGATTTATTGCTAAGCGCACCAAAGCTTGGGTATAATGGTGTGGATCGGCACCAGGATGTATCTTCGAGAACATATGTTTATACTTGGGTTTTATGGGGAAAATACAAGCCACCAATGGTCTAAAAGGATACAAAGTTGATTGGCTCAGCAGAGTGTATTTTCTCATATGGGATGCGGGTGACCAAAGTGGCTTTGCATTTGCACAGTGAGAGACCTAACAGACCTATCTTTGCAGAGTGTCTCCTGCTACCGATACCGAGGTACTCCTCGGTTCTCAGGACCCTGCATGTTCTCTGGACATGGTGAATATCTCCTAGTTCACCATTCCGGCTTTAAAAAGACGCATATATCCACTGCGCCGACAAACGCGCCTTCCGTCTCATTCCACCCGAAGCACCTTGCCTCGCTCTTCTGCCCCGTCCCCCGCCACACCACGCAATTAATTTCCCGTCCTTTGCGTGCGATCCTAGTCGCGTAACTACCCGGCTTGAGCACGGGCGCCAATCTCCTAATTAAGAGCTGGTCTTATATAGTACCATTTGCCGAATGATGTAAGCATCGACGATCAGGCAATCACGTCTCAGGCACAACCAGCATACCGCCTACCATACCCTCTGGCTTAACGGCAAAAAAGCTAAATAATTGAGCTCTACTTGTAGACCAGGAATCACGATGCATCCTACTGCCGAATACTCTGGTTTCATCCTTGATTCACCGATACAATACGCGAACCCGTCTTATCACCTAATGCTTGAGTCTCATCTTCTGGCTGTTCTCGCGAGCCGCCTATGCCTCTACATCGCTCAATTCTTGCACGCAGTACCTCATCTAATGCACCCCATTTTGTTACATGCGTATCACCCGGCATCTCTCCTTGCTTCAATTCCTAAAACGGCATAAACCAGTTCCGCTTGTTGCTTTGTTCGCACCGGAGTTGGATAGATTCAATACGTGGGGATTTTCACCTGCTTTCGCATGAAGACCGAGAAGCCCTTGCGGCCGACCGCTACGTTATTTTTGCAACACACCGGGGCACGGTAAAGCAGTAAGCGGGGACCTTCTGACCAGCTGTCCATATGCCCGGTGATTCGATGAAGGGACGTGAGTACAGGAATAGTGCGTTTTCAATAAAGGTACATGATATGTTGGGCACAAAAGGCAAGGTTCGGTTGCTACTGGACAGGCTATGAACTATTCTAAGCAGGTTGGGCCTATGTCAGCCTGTTGGATGGGTTCGGGGTCAGATGGCATCTGGCGCGACGTGTCGAGGTTTTCCGCATGAGTAACCCTGCGGACGGGCTTGTTCGATAGTAGAGTCCATGCCCGGGTTGCCGGATAATTAACGGCGGCTCTATAGGGGTATATATGACGTGTTGGACGACAGCAAGGTAGCCAGCGGCTTTCGTCTCTTCCTCACATCCCCTCTTTGCCATCATCGCTATGCGTTTCACTGCTGCCACTCTTTCCCTCGCGTTCTCTCTCCATGCGCTGGCTGCTCCAGTTGAGCGCGACTCGACTGTGACACCGATTAGCGCTGCCAGCATCTCGACTTACGCGCCTTACGCCAGCTTCGTCGCCGCAGCGTATTGCTCTGGAATCGCGAACTGGTCGTGCAGTAAGTCCTTCTTTATTGATAATACGGCACGAATGACCTGACAACTGTGTTTTCAGCCGCTTGCAAGAGGATTCCTGGGTTCATTCCTTATGCAAATGGCGGAGACGGCAACGGCATACCACTATGTATACTGGCTTAGCCGCTGTACCTCCATTCGTCCTCGCTAACTTAACTATTGGCAGGGTACGTCGGCTGGTGGCTAGCTGGTTCATCGGTGATCGTCGCCCACGAGGGCACAGATCCTACCCAATTGTGAGCGCATTTGTCCATTCTGATAACAGTTGTCCTGAGCACACACGACCAACTTTGTAGTCTATCCCTTCTCACCGACGCAAACGCCCTCACCGACCCACTGGACCCCACACTCTTCCCAGGTGTGCCGAACACCGTCAAAGTGCATGATGGTTTCAGGAACGCCCAAGCAAACACCGCACCTGCCGTGCTTGCTGCGGTCAAGAAGATTATTGCTGAAAGAGGAGCGACCAAGGCTACGACCAGTGAGTACCCTACTTAACTGTGGTACCCATTCCAGATGTACTCACTACGATTGTACGACTAACCAATAGCCGGCCATTCGCTCGGAGGCGCCATCGCGGCTCTGGACGCTGTGTTCTTGAAGCAGAACTTGCCGTCGACGATTTCCATCAAAGCTGTTACATATGGCCAACCTCGTGTAAGTTAACATGAAACTTGGGCTTGTGGATCGTTTATACCATTTTCCCTCCCAGGTCGGCAACCAAGAGTTCGCTAATTGGGTCGACCAAACGGTAGGGCTTTTACCCCTACCCATTAGCATATATCTTAATCCAACGGGATAACGACCAGATTCCTGACTTTGCACGCGTAACGAACCTGAATGATGTGATCCCCATTGTGCCAGGTAACTTGTACACTCCATATTCCCTTATTAACCGAAACTCACCCACATTATGCATAGGCCGGGGTTTGGAATGCTTGTGCTGGTAAGCCATTGGTTTCTGGTATTACCCAAACCGAGTATCCCAACCATTCTACTTTACTCTAGGACAAGACAACACTAGTACCGACTGCTCGACAGGTGCAGTTCCAACAATCTTTAGTGGTAATATTGTTGACCACCTGGGGCCGTATGAGGGTGTTTGGCTTGGCACTGTTTACTGCTGAGTGCTTAAAGGCCGGGCTAAGGTATATTGGTGGACCGGTACATCTTGAGGTTGGCTTCGAAAACACCTGTTTTGCTTGGGTTTTATGGGGGAAATACAAAAAGAGCAATGATTTGCAAGCATGCAAAAACTACTGGTCCAATTTTAGGTCGGACGGTCAGTCAGAGCTTTGCGTCTACCGGCGTGTATGCTATTTCGCAGCGTTGACGCTTCAAATATGAACGAATTAAGATCGACTTTGCAAAAGAGCGGTATAAAACACAACAAAACATCCATCACCATCCCCGCTGCCTCGGTCCCGAACCCCACTTTTCGATCAAGAACTCGGTCATCCACTCGAACAATTCACGGTAAGCTCCACGCTTCCCGATGCTGTGGTCACTTTTGATGTAGTGAGTTAGATGGGGGTTTGAAGAAAGCGGGGTACGAGAGTGTACATACCTATCGGTGAACATCCTAAACCTAAACCCACGAACCTGGGATTGGGTGAGCATATCGAGCAGATGCGCCGAATTCGCAAAATGGACTGGGGGACGTTAGATCAATCGCCAGTCTTCCCATTACAGCAAAACCATTAACTCACCGTTATCATCCCCACTCCCATGCGCCAACAAAAAGCTCGCATGTCTAAAACCTTCCACCCGAGCCACACTTGCGTTGACATATCCACCCGGGTTCTTGTCAGGTAACCCCATATACCGCTCGGTATACACCGAGTCGTATAGGCGCCAGGATGTAACGGGCGCGACGGCCATGCCAAGGGTATGTACGCCTGCGTCGGCTTCGAGGACTTTGGAGGTCATGAACCCGCCGTATGACTGAGGGGAACTGGATTAATTTAGGTAGATCATGGGACAATGGAAGAACATACCCATCCCCAGATCCCGATACGTTTTGAGTCGACGTATTGCTTCGCAGCCCAGATCCTTCATTCCAACAGGGCCTATTAGCAATCTCGCTCGTACAAAATCAATTGATTACAAAATACTCACTTGGCCGCGTTTATCTGATCTACAACCTCCCAATACCCAAGGTTTCCACGCACAGGATTCCTCAGCTGACGCCCTTTAAACCCAGTACCACGCCCGTCGACAACAACTACGACGTATTTGAGCGAGCATGCGACATAATGGTGCCAGTCACGCTCGAAGCGACTATGGACCATCTGAGAACTAGGGCCGCCATAACTGTACACATATATGCAACAATTATAAAATGATGGAAAGTTCAGATGGAGCGAACTTACACTCTGAAAAGGACTGGATATTTCTTGCGTCCAGTTTCGTCCATCTTGGGAGGCCGAATCTCCATTACATTGAGCTCTACTCTTGTCAGATGACGTTTCAGACCTAATAAACCTAAATAACTCACCGTACCCATCGCTCTCAATCGTGGACCGAGTTATCACTGGCATCTGGAACAAGGCGGACGTCTCGTTCAACTCCTTGTTATCCGTCAACACGTAGTTCACCGCATCTATGCTCTCTATCAGTAAAGCCCGCTTATCGAGCAAGTAGACTTACTCTTCCCCTTCGACTCCACGCCCACGACCCTCTGCCATGGTACACCAGGACCATCATAGTTCAGCACGTAATAACCTCCGTGCGGCGAGAACGAGGCCGAATGCCAAGCAAGTGTCGACTCGTCTGTGAGAGCCGACGGTTCGGCCGGCGTAGGGATCGGTGCGCGTCCAGCTAGAGCTTGTGAAGAGGGAAGAGCGACAGAGTAGATTCCACGCGCGATTGATGAGAATTTGGCAGCTTGGAAGTACCTACGAGGAGTTAGCGGGATAGATAAAGAAATATAATGGAGAGCTTACACGAGTCCGTGAATTTCATCGACTGCGAGGATGCTACCCGTAACTTCCCATTTACCGCTTGTGAGCCAAATGGGTTTCGAAGAGTCGGGGGGACTGAAGAGCGCAATGTGGTTGTAGCCTTCAGGGGTGGGCAGAATATCAAGGTACCCAGGGGTGTGCTTGAGCGGAGTAATATTTTGATCCTGTACGTGACCGTTAGAACCGGGACCAGCCAAGGAAGTCCTAGAAACTCACCGACTCAATCCACCCCTGATCTCCTTCCTCGCCCTTCTCGCCTCTCACGCGCACGATCTTCCCCTTGGCAATTTTTTGATCCTTGCCCACGTCAAATAGAACCACATTTCCAGCCTTCGCCTCGCGCCCGACTTCCTTTACCACAAGCGTCTCGTTCCCAACCCATGCCACCTCGCTCACGATCTGATCGTCAGGCTTGAGTTGCTTGTCCCACGTTAAAACAGTCGTAGCGCCCTCCACAGCTTTCTGCACCGCTTTAACAGCTTCGCCCTTGGTCACATTTATCGCCCCCAAATCGCACACCGCGACTTGCACGAGGGGGTTCCCAAAGCCTGGTTTGGGGTATCTAATCACTATCGACTCGCCGCCGTAGGGTATAACACTCGAGGCGTTCGAGGTGGGGTTGTATATCGGGACGGTGTAGGTTGGGACCTTAGTTTCGTCGAGGGAGAGGTATGCAATGTGGGAAGATGTGGGGGACCACCACAGGGCCGAGGCAGAGGCCAAGACTTCCTCTTCATATACCCAGTCGGGGACACCATGGAAAAGTGTTGCGTTACCCGAGTAGGTAAGTCGGAGGGGCGATGCATCGGGGCTGTAATTTTATGGTGAGAAACGGGAGAATGGGGGTTATAGAAACGTACGCTGGGTCTTGGACAACATAGATGTCGTTTGACATGACCCAGGCGATACTGCGACCGGTAGGAGACCATGTAGCGAGCGCCACGCGAGGAGGGTTGCTGGGTGGGACCAAGGGGAAGGTAGTACCATCGGAAAGTCGGTGCAGGTAGAAGTTTCCAAATGACGAATGACGGTATTGTTTGAGATAGTCGGTCTTGAGAAGAATATGAGAGGCGTCCGCCGAGAGGGACCAGGAATTGAACCCCAATATGTTGCCATGTTCCTAGAACAGGGTGAGGCAATGAACGCAAGTCAAAAACATCATGCTCACGTCTTTTACGTCACTCCTCTTGACCAAAGTACGGTTGGTTTGAGTATTCAAGTCAACAAGTTTGATGGAGCCTTTTTCCTCGATCGAGTAGACACCATCCCCAGCTGGAAAAGTGTCAGTACTCAGGCATGAGGGAGACGAAAGAATGCTCACCTTCACTAACCCAAGCCAAACTCTGCCTTTCAGCTCGAAAAGTGCCGTTGAAGACGTGGTCCATGGTGATATGCTTGTTTCCGGGCGCGCGATAGCGATATGACGTGTGATTATAAGTCTGTGCAGCAAGGAAGCCTAGAAGAATGGCGAGAAGAACCAATGAAGCGAGTGAAATAACTAAACAACGAAGAGGCGATGGGCGCTGCCACAGACGTAATTAGTCCCTGCGTTTTTCATTCCCAGGTCGTTGACTCTCACCTTTCTGCCCAAAAACAGTGTACCAGGCTCCCGCATCACACTAGGCCGGTAATCATCATCGTCGAAGCTCCCACGCTCGGCAGCGCCGGGGTCAAGAGGTTTCTCCTGGTCCGCATACTCGTCGTCACTGGCGGAACTTGGGGGTGAGAAACGACCTTCTCCGTAGTATATAGGAGGTGCGTCGGGGTCGGTAAGTACGTCGGGAGCTTCAGAAGACTCTGCCTCTTGCGCAAGAGGAGTGTATTCCGTGCGGTTCGCCATCGCCGAACTCGACAACTTGGTGGCCGAGTTTAGCTGCGGGTCGCGTGGCTATCAACTGTTTGGTTCTCGGCGCTTAAATAACCCTAGATTACAAAGACACTCACAGGGACCTTGAAGCCACTCACTGGCCACCACTACTCGTTCCCTTCCACTACTATACTTGCCGCAGCGATTAGTTTCAAACTCCTCCTAAAACTATAAACCGGTTTATACTGCTCTCGAATGCTTCATATAAGCTCCCCCGATAGTTCTATCACCGGGAGCCGAGATGCGTCTCCGGAATCCATCGCTGACCTGTTTGCGCATTTTGCCATCGGTGCGCCTGCCACCAACGGCCCCGGGAAGCCTCGGCAGCTAGCTAAACAACAATCCAAAACTGCTCAACGTTTGCCAATGGCCACCAAACGCCGCTTGCCTATATCCTGCGCCGCCACACAACCCAGTACTCGTGGCACGCCCCCTACAAACGTGAATACAAAAGCCACCAATCCAACAGGTGCGCTCTTTTCCGGCGCCGAATTGACTGCTCTTATTAACGATCATACCAAAGAATTGTCCCATCAGGCTCTGCCCCCTGGCACGGCTTTCACCTTTGAATCCTCTAAAATGATTGATTTCTCGCATCCCACCCCTTCCTTTCCTCGCAGCAAAGCGGTTGACTCACAATTCATATCCCAACCAAGTTCCTCCCCCCGAGCTATCCAATCTCTCCCACCGGACGTACTCATTCCAGTTATTCGATTGATCGAGCCAGGTGTACACTTCGAAGTCCTCAAATCTCTATCTCTTGTGAACAAGGCTTTCCACTATGCCATCGCACCTATCCTGTATAGGAACCTATGTCTCAAAAGCCTCCCCCAAGTCTATGACTTCAGCCGTGGTCCCCGGCACCCTCTCTGTGTCTCTTCCCTTCAAATGTTCCTCACACCAGACCCCAGGCAACCAGAATGGCTTCCATCCGAACCGCACTGGATCAACGGCCTCGTCAATTCCCTCCATTCTTTGGAGCGCCTCATGTCCCTAGGTATTAAACGATGTGGAAACCAGGCTATACCCCAGGCTATAATTAGCCAATCGAGCAATGCCAACTTCCTTCCCTCATTGCAGTCCCTCTCCTTTGGTGCCTTGCATCAGTTCGCCGTGCTCAGCCTAGGTCGCCCTATTCAGAGCTGTGGCCTTACATTCAAAATCAAAGAACTCCAAGACTACGACAAGCTGAAAACCTTATTGACTACTATCGTCGCATCGGGAGAACTCCTTCGAGAACTACAAATTATAATCAATATACCAGTAGAGCAAGATCGAAGCAAGGTGCTCAAGACTATCGGCGAGTGCGCTCCTAGGTTACGTCGGCTTAGCGTCCGATTCCAGTTCAAGGGACGTCCGCCCACTATCAACTTTGTGCGCCCTATTATCCGTTCTGTTTAGCTCCCGATTCTAATTTGAAAACAGTACTCGAGAGTAATCGCACGCTCGATGCCCTCTCTCAAGGAACTCACCTCACTCGAATTATTCGACACCGCGAGAGTTGAAGGAGATATGCGCGCACATATCGCCGCCGCCATCGCTCTCACAAAACCCGACGGCCCTTGTCCCAATCTGCAATTCGTCAACTTTGACGGTACGCAATGGAAACGTACCCCACCATTGCTTATGCCCACTCTGCCCGCGATCACACCCGGCAAGCCCGAAGAGGACAAGCGATCCATCCCTAAGCTCCCATGGACGCCACGCCCTGCTAGCCTACGAGGGTGTTACTGGTGGGCAGATCGAGCGTATCTACTCAAGGCGAAGAGCCAGCAAGAGGCAACGTTGCTGCTTAGACGGTGGATACTGCAGTTTTGGAATCCGGAAGACATGTGGGAGGTAGAGCCAAAGGCCATATCCTGGTAACCATGCAGTTTGCCACCTTGAGATTTCACCCTGCAAACGGTGAACGTAACCCATCGCTCCCGTTTACGCGTGTCACATGGCCTGGATACGTGTACATCCTTCTTGCGCTCGAGTTCTAATTCTGACACAGGGCTGATTCTTTCATCCCAAATCATGCCATTAATTTTTTGACTTCGTTTCTGCTCTCTATCCGGCGCATGTACCTCCGTTAACTTCTGAATGCCTTTTGTATCATATAAACTTTGCTTGTGAATTCATTACATATTTTCATGATACTGTCGACTTCAACCCCCTTGCCTGTGGAATCGTTGCCAAACTCCTCAGTACTCTTGTGTACATGGCGGTTATTCGTCAACTTGTACCAGGGTTAGCCCCCTCTTTAGTACATGTGGACTACTACAGCCGCCACATTCGGTGGTGTCTAAATTAAGACGTACCCTGTAATAATCAGCTGCGTGATTAGGAAATACCGGGCCAAGAACCCCGCCCAAGTCACGAACAGTGAGTCTATCTCAGTTCTCTCAAAGCCCACGCGCTCATCTCTTTCCGCAATGAATCTATTTCATCTGCTCCCATGGTATATGCCGATGGTCACACACTCGGGATACGGCAAACCAATAGGCGGGGCCCCGTGACTTTTCCGCCCATATGTGCCTGTCGTAATTCGTTATTCACAAGACAAGAAAACGTACACCAAGCTGTGCTGAGGCGTTCTAGATGGTCTGTATGCCTAAAGACAAGGTTTAAGAACTCTGATGTTCCGGTTCTTGGCAGACTTGGAAGCTCGAGTCGCACGAGACAGCTAACCTAATACGTGTGGGCATATGCTGAAAATGGATTTAAAATGATTATGCAAAGGAGAAACCTTAGGTAGGAGGTTGTAGGTATAAAAGTGGTATTGCATGAAGAGAGGAGGGCAGCAGCTTGTGTGCTTTCCCTTCGTTCGCTCCTCGCTCTCTTTTTGTGTGGTTTCAACCCTCATTTGTCCCCCTCCGTCTTTGCCATGAGGTTTTCATCTTTTGCACTTGGTATCGCATTCGCTGTCCAGGCCTTTGCTGCCCCTATTCTACTGCAGCGAGACGGCTCTGTGACCCCACTCGACGCTAAAGCGATCTCCTCCTATTCTTTCTACGCCAACTTTGTTGCTGCTGCGTACTGCTCGGGAACGGTGGATTGGTCTTGCAGTAAGCTGGAACAGTTCATCTCTGTTGATAACGGATTAAGCTCACCCAACAACAGAGGCTTGCAAGCGGATCCCGGGTTTCGTCCCATACGCAAATGGCGGGAATGGTGGAACGATTCCTTTGTGTAAGTCGCTCGGTTTGCCTCTAAGCATCGGAACTCATAATTTTATCCCCAGGGTACGTTGGATGGTGGCCAGCAGGCTCTTCGGTTGTCGTCGCACATGAGGGAACGGACCCGTTGCAGTTGTGAGTTGAAAACATCAGCGGAGAGCTCCGGTATTAAAACTCGTGCATATAGCCAATCCCTCTTGACGGACGCCAAATTTTTCCTCAGCCCGCTGTCTACGAAACTGTTCCCCAACGTGTCGAGCAATGTGCTCGTGCATTCCGGCTTCAAGGATGCTCATGCAGCGTCGGCGCCTCAGATTCTCGCTGCAGTGCGAAAAATCATCGCTGAAAAGAGCGCTACCAAGGTGACAGTCGGTGAGTCCAAACTAGGCCATCTTTGCTGAGCGAGGCACTAATCCATTGGACATTGACAGTTGGTCACTCGCTCGGAGGGGCTATTGCTGCTTTGGAGTCGCTGTACCTTAGGCTGAATTTGCCACCCACTGTGGCTATCAAGGGAGTCACCTACGGACAACCTCGTGTAAGTGGAGTCCCCGCCATCCCCCGCCACGACAACGTACTGACGCATATATAAAGGTTGGAAATCCGGACTTTGCAAACTGGATTGATGCGACTGTCGACGATTTCTCGCGCATCACAAGCATGGATGATCCTATTCCAATCTTGCCAGGTAATTACAGCAACAATATGTTCCATCACCTCGCAACTAAAACCCCGACTTCAGGTCGTTTCTTGGGGTACCGCCATGCTAGTGGCGAGAAACACGTTAAGGCTGTGGGTCAATGGAACGCTTGTGGCGGTAAGTGTTCCGAATACTATGGTTTCGCTATGCGTAACATCCAACGTATACTTTAGGTCAAGATAATACCAGCCCAGACTGTTCTACAGGCGCCGTTCCCAATATCTTCGAGAGTAACCTCATCCACCACTTGGGTCCATATGAGGGTGTATGGCTGGGAACTCTTGTATGCTGAGTTCAATGTGCGCTTGCCTGGAGAACTCAGCCAAAGGTTGCATTGGCTCCCGCGCTTTGTAAATTTCTTTTATCTAGGGTTTAGTTGTCGGTAAATATATAGTCACCTATCATCTCCCCATACTCGCCAACCTCCGGCGGCTTGTTTATGCGAACTTGGTTGATTACATAAGAACGATGCCAGTGTTGGACGAAGCCACCTGTGTTTACTTTCCCTCCACAGCTTTATCTCGCCTAAACCTGAGTATATTCGGGCGATAGATTACAGGAATAGTTCTTGGTTGCTGGCTTCCCATATCTCTGCTGCCTAGACTCGCAGCTATCCTGTTGATGGATGAACCACTGGCCAACGGTGCTTTGCCTTCCTCGGATCCGCCACTGGAACATGAATCCAAAGGCTCGGCTTCTGAACCCCCAGTTCTCTTTGTGATGGGCAAACACAAGCCCAAACCAATTTCTAATAAGCTGTCTTCTACCGGTCGTCAGATCACTCATCAAGCTACCAAACCAAAACTATCAAAGCCACAGAGAAATGTTACGGATAAACGAAAATCAGGCGTACCGGTAGCAAGTAGGTCACTATTATGGACAATACCTATTTATTACTCACTTGATTGCTTACAGGATCAGTTCCCCTCGCATTCCCTGCAGCCTCATCGTTTACATTTTCAACGATCAAACCAGCGGCAAATATCTCTTTTACTTCCAAAGGGAAAGCACCTGTTCGGGCAATCCAAGTACTCCCCACTGACGTGTTGGTCATGGTCATACAAGCCATCGAGTTAAAGCATCACCGCCACTTGCTACAATCCCTTTCGCTGGTCAATCGGGCTTTGAACGCTGCTATCGCCCCTATATTGTATCGTAACTTTCGTCTCCCTAGCCTACCAGATGTCTACGAGTTCAGTATTAGCCCTAGGTATCCTGGTTGCATTACTTCACTCGAGATCTTCCTTGCGCCCGACCCGCTGAGAAGGGAATGGTCGCCTCCTGACCCCAACTGGGCGGATAGCCTGATATCTACTTTGAGAAAGCTAGAACGACTAATGTCTCTGAGCATCAATCGCTGGGGGAATGATGCTGTGCTACAATCCCTCGCTAAACTCGCAAAGGATCCCAGTTTTCTCCCCTTGCTACAGAAGCTTTCATTCGGGCCTTGGCACCAATTATCTTCATTGAGCTCCGGGCGACCTGTTACGAGTTATGGTATTACATTTACACTCCAGGGCGTGGAATCATATGAAAGACTAGAGCAACTGCTCTTTTCACTCAAACATTCTAAGGAAACAGCTCGCGAGTTAAAAATAATTTTTGATGTACCAAGTCACGGAGAAACCTCGCCTATGGATTACAAACGAAACGCACTGGATCTAATCGGAAAGCATATGCCGGGCCTTCACGTACTGAATGTTAGATTTCAACGACGAAACGGCCAGTTGGATGCGTCCATTGTGAGTGCCCATAAGGGAACTTGCTACTCGGCTTGGCGTAAGGTGCTTATGTTTCCTATAGAACCTCTCCGAGGTTGTCAACCTAATACCGCCGACTCTCAGTCAGCTCGTATCTCTTGAATTTTTCGACTCGCGATTTCCCCAATTCCCTTCTGATCAAGTAATGAAAGCAGCAGCGGCGCTTTCGGGACAAGACGGATCGTGCCCGAATCTCCAGTTTATCAATTTTGACGGCTTGCTCTGGAAGCATACCACCAACGATTCATCTTCGCCGTCCGATCCGTCTAGCTTGACTCTATCACTTGCTCTTGCCTCGCTTTCATTAGAGAGCGGCCAAATAGACCAAACACGATCGCAATTTTCCGCACCCATTCTGCCATGGTCCCCATCCCCTTCGAATAAGCGAGGACGCAGGTGGTGGGAGCGACGAGTTCCCAAGCTAAACGCTTCATCACAAGCAGAAGCGGTCAGCTTGCTCTGGCAATGGATGGCCGAACATTGGGGAAAGGAGTACATGGTGAATGTTGCGTCGCTTGAGCGGACCGTGACAAGGTGGTAAATATAGGGATTCAGGACTTTATCAACAAGGAATGGCTTCTATGGATGGAATAATTTAGGTTTCTAAGTCACCTATCGTAACCATACCCCAGGCCAACTCACAGTGGCGCTCGTCGTTTTGGAGCAGACGTGGCCCTCTAACCCATATCGTAAAACACTGGTTTGACTGAATGGGTTGGAAACTTGGTAAAGGGGGCCCCTCCAAGGCCTATGGCTGATTTAAGCTATTTCGGATATTTCAAGTCTCTATCTTCTAAAATGCGAGCGATTTACACCTTGCTCTCCACCAACCAATTGGTCGATTGGCTGGTTCCATTCTCAGGTAGCGTATGATCAACCAGAAGACTATTCAGCGCCCCGATTTGGCGGGATCGCGTCGTGCAGTACATGCTATGTCTGAACGTGTACCACGATAACGGATAAATGTTTCTTAAATCCTCGAACAACGGCGCTAACTCAAAAGCCGCCCAAAAGGAGTCGTTAGTCATTTGACGCGCATACATCTACATTTCTCATTGCTTGTCCGCACGTACTTATTGTACGTATTCCAACCATCTCGCGCTACTCTGGGGCGATAACTCTTTACGGGAATGTAGCGCTCCAGGGTATTTCATAGTTCTAATCGCCATCTCCCTCTTTTAGCCTGCCTCATACTCTATCAACTGCGGATTGCTTACCTACTTGGGATCTATGTACCTCTACCGGATGTGGTCGGACTCTTGGATCGATTTACAGGCTGAGAAATGAGAAAGGCCAAAACAGCACGATGGGGACGACAAGAGGCACAGTACGTTGAGCAATCTTGGGTTTGACATGCCACTCTCCGCACTACCCCACATTAGAAACCCCCTCCGAATAGCCTACGCGTGCTAAACTTATATGGGAAATATCCCCGCACCGCACGCCACTAACCACCGAATATGAATCTTGTTTATCATGATGTGCTTTCAGGAGTGACCCCTATATAAATGTGATCCGTGCAATCACCCCTGAAATTCTTACCATACTTTGCCAAGCCACGCACTCGAATCATAAACCACACTGTTATCATTAGAACAAGAACGTGTCCAAATCATATTACAAGTGATTTTTTTGGTTTACACAATCTACTCTAGGAGCGTCTTTCTCCTGCTCGTCGGCCTCGACCGTTTGCGCTTCTTCCCACCCACAAACGCGTTGGCACTCTTGTGATCTCGTCCGAGCGGATCTTCTTTTTTCACTTGATAGATGCGGACCTGGAAAGATTTGGCTAAGTCCGAGAGCGCGTCAAGCCAAAGCGAGGGACCGGACTTACGATCCAGTTCTCCGACGTGAACGCCTCCTCGAGGTAATCGAGCGTCGGGCCCTGACGAGGAAGTTGCTGCTGTCGTACCCGATCAGTCGCCGGGTTTCCGGCATACAGCTCTGCGAATCTAAACCCAAGACCGTTAGCTCAACGCGCCACGAATAAACATGCGACAGACTAACCGGTAATAGCTTGTCTTGTACATCACGCTTTCCCTCATCGTTACAGTCGCTTGGTCATCAACCTTGTACTCGCCTCGCGGAGTAAAGAATGCCGACTCGCGGATCTCGTCGGGCCAGATACCTTGCGCGATGCGGACCATCCACAGGAACTTGTTGATATCGTCGCCAGAGTACCCGAGCAGACCGCCAAAGATGACGAGCACATAGTCGACGTCGTGCTTGCGCAGGATCGGGTACGCTTTTTCTTCAGGCGAAGCCATGATCTTTCCGACAGTCGCGATATGGGCTGGAGCCAAATGTCAATAACGTGCCTATACCAAAAAGCGCCACGTCTACCCACTGTTATTCCACGTGTTATTATCAACCAACGTCGGCCTATCCGCCATCCCCGCAATCTGATACCCATAATCCCACCAACTCGCCACAACACTCGTCTCGGGCGTGTTCATCCTGAGCCAATAATACGCCTCGCGGAAATCATCAATGATATTCTGGCTCCCGTCCGGCCCACGCGACGCCAAGACGACCGATGGGGACGAATATGCGTTGGAGGTCACCCATGTGCAGTGCAGGACAAACACGAGCATCAAAAACACTGTGTTGCCCACGACAGCCAGACGCGTGTCGAGCCCCCAGATGCCAGACTTCTTGCCCGTGCGCTTGGTGTGCTTGTTGTTCGTGTCCGAAGCGGGGGTATCCTTGTTGGTAGGCTCGGCAGGTGCGTCCGGCTCCTCGGGGTCGATATACGTATCGAGCAAAGTCGAGATGGCGATAGCAGCCGAGATACAAACGACGGGCGTGAGCGTCAACATCAACCGCACCATGACACCCGCGAAATAGCTCGCGACGACCGCATATATGATCACAAACACATGCTCGTCGCGCAGCTCGCGGAAGCACAGCACCACGCCCACCGGAAAGATAAAGATCAAAAAGTTGAGATCCATGAAGAACGCGGGCCAGGCGGTCGGCTGGTGCTCTGATACCGAGGCGATGATCGGAATGTGGATCTTGGCATAGGACGTGTCCCAGAGCGAGTAGAAACGACCGGTCCAGGGTGCGATCCAGCCTTTCATGGTGAGGAACATGAGTGCGCCACTGCCGAGGAAGAACGCAGCGACGAGCGAGGTACGGAGGATAAGCTTGAACTGCTTGGTCGGGAGGTGCGAGCGGACAAGCTCGGAAAACGCAATAAGCTGCAACAGCCCAAAGACACCTAACCCCAAATTCAATCACACCTCCAAAAAAGCATAGACTGAAAACTCACCAAGTGCACCCATATGTTCACTCGTCCTAACCGGCTGGAACCCGACAAACGGCACCTGCATACTCGCCAAGGTCCCAATCGCATACCAGCTCGAATACCCAACGTACAACCGACTCGAATACCGGCCCATGAATATCAACCCGAGCGCATGCAACGGGACCATGTTGGTGATAAACGCGTACCCGCCCCACGCGGCGACCATGTAAAAATAAAAGATGGCCGCGAGAGTGCCAAAGAACGCAGAGCCTTGCTTGAGCGCCTTGATCCAGAGGTAAAATGTGAACATGAGCAGGAAGATCGCGATCGCTTCGTTGTCGTACGAGCCGGCGACGGAGCGGGAGATGTAACCTGGAGCGATGCCGATGAAGATGGCAGCGAGGAGACCTGCCGACTCGTCCTTCATTTCTTTCGTGAACCTGAAAAGCTATTAATAACCCATATTCGACACGTATCGTGGGAGCTGCGGGACGTACAAGTATGTCGCATAGGCGGTGAGCGCGCTAAATCCAGGAGCGAGCAAGACGCAGATGTTACGAATGTCGACTGGGAGGTGCAGTGCGTGGAGGAGGTTGTAGATGACACCACTCGTCGCCATCAGACCGGGGTAGATTGTCCCGCCAACGACACGGCCGAGTGGGTACCATGCAGTAGGATCGAACCAGTTCCAGAATTCCTGCATGCAAGGTGTTAGCTCATGGTTGTGGGAAGTGCAGAGTTTACGGTTGAAAAGGTTGTGTCGATAGGTCATACGAGGCGCGTGAGCTCGAGCTTCAAAGAAGGCGAACCACACCAAGAGGAAGACGAGAAACCAGAAGGAACGTACATAGAATCCGTCCTTTGCAAGCACCCTAGTCGCTCGACTGAAAACACACGTATACGCATTAGCTCTGCATCCCACTTCCACTTCCATCGGACTCCGACTACCAGCCGACGAGAACCTAAAACTTACTAGTTGAACCACGGGTCGCTACACACAAAAAGATTAGCCTCAACCTAGAACAGCGAGAAATGGCACGTACAATTCATGGATAATACTCTCAAAGTTGATAACAGCAAACAGACGCGACGCAATAGCCGCACCCGAGATAAACACGAGCACGACAATGCGCAAGAGCGAGGCCGTGTTGGCCACGGCCTCTTTTGAAAGCGCTGGCAGTTCGTACGCGACTGCCATAGTGGTAGGGGAGCTGGTAAACTCTTGCTCCCAGAGCTTGAGGCAAGTTACACGACTACGGACCCTGAGTGTCGTGGCATAATAACCGCCGGGCTGTTACGCAAGTTATTTGTGGAACTCAAAGTGCACACGAAGGTATAATGCAACGTAGATTGCGTGAACATGCCGTGCGCAAATGATCTAGCTAAACACTACGAGCCCATTCCAAATATCCAAGCCGAATGTAAAATAGATATAGAAAACTAATAACCCAAAAATCTAGAACATGCCAACAGCAGCGAACAAGGCTCCAACAACAGCCATCACACCCGGAGCGGCACCGCCGAGGGCCGCGTTGGCAGAGCCCGACGCGGCAGCCGCAGAGGCTGTCGCGGAACCAGTCGCAGAAGTGCGAGCGGTAGAGCGAACAGAGGTCGTCATGGAAGCAGGAGCCGACGGGGAGGCAGCCGGAGTAGACGCCGAGGCGGGGGGCGAGACGGTGGCCACTGCTGCTGACGAGGAGCCGCCAGTGGCAGAGGCTGAAGTGCCAGCGCTAGCCGTGCCAGTAGCACCCCCAGACTGAGTGGTGCCGAGGTAAGCCGGTGGGGGAACAGCAGTCGAAGGGTCGACGAGGGCTCCCTTGCCCCAAGGGATCTTCTGACCATCAGGCTGAGTGGTCTCGGTCGCAGGCACAATCTCGCCATTGGGACCAGCAATCTACAAAGCTTGTTTAGACGAGCAAGAGCGTTGAACAATGTTGTGCTCACAGTGAAGCGGGTAGTCCAGAGCAAGTCTGTCGCGTTTGTGGGGGACGAGAACTGGTAAAAGTAGATGGGCGACGTGGGAGTGACCTCGGGGCAATCGTAAGTATAGGTGTTCTTGGTTGCGTCGGTCGCGTCAATGTTTTGAGCAATGGCTGTGTAAAAATGTCAATTAGAGTCGGTTCCAGAGGCTTGGCAAGGGACCCCAAGACGTACTGGTAATGGGAATCATGTTCCAGTTGTCGCCAGTCATGAGCTGAATGTTCATCTGCTTCCAAGTTCCCGTCTGGATTTGGGTTATTAGCAAGTTCGTCTTGGTTGTGTCACTGATGTACGTACGGTGTCCGGATCCCACTTGATAGTGCAGCTCTTGCCAATGTTGAAAACAGAAGTCGACGACGGCTCCGTCCTACACACCACGTAAACACCACCGCTCAAGCAAAGAAAAAACGAAAAACTCACGGGTTGGGCGACGCGCTAACCATACCAGCAACGACCGCAACGACCCCAGCAACAGCGAGTCTAGACGAGGAGAACATGTCGAGTAGAAAAGGCAAGAGAAAATGTAGAGTAGGTGCGTGCCCAAAATGAGCGAGTGAGCGTTTTTTAATGAGCGACGGGGGGCAAGGCAACGACGGGGGCAGAGAAGTTAAATCAACAGACCACGACCCATGGTTTTATTTCTTTTCGTAAAGGTTTCAGGGTCTGTGGCGGTGCTGCCATGGACTCGGCGCCCACGGTGCCTTTTTGTAATAAAACGCTCATTCAGTGTCTAGCCGCATACAACTACCTGGGCCTCCGATGCCGGAATATGTGCACTGGCTTTATGAGATTGCTGGTCACGGCTGGCTGTACGGCTGCTATGCACTCTTGGCCCACTGCTGTCGCTCATCTCGGGTCATAGCTAAACATAACGAGTTAGTCCTGATTAGTCGTAACCGCCGGGTAGAATCGCCGCATCCACGTCGCTTTCGTTTGCCGTCTCAAGGCTCAAAAGCCTGACTCCGCCCAGATGTGCGTATTAGGTCAGTATTAGGTCCGTCGCCGCCCCGCGTAACTACGGGAGCAATCGCAAGGCCCGTCCCTTCAGCTCCCAAAATAGAACAGAATATAAATATCATAATCGTTTCAGCATACAAACAACATAATCATACAATCCACCATCACAACATCAACACAAACCTCGTCACAGCAGCCGCAACCTCCTCCACATGCGTCTCCAACACAAAATGTCCAGCATCCAACACCAAAACCTCCGCATCCGGTACATCCCTTGTATACATCCTCGCACCCACAGGATCCAAAAACGCATCCCGCGATCCCCAAATCGCAAGCACGCGCGGAGCCCATTCTCGTAGATATCGCTGAAAGAGCGGATACATTCGTACGGTCGTTCGATAATCCGCTAGGAGCTGAAGATGAATGTCCCCGCGCTCGGGTTCTTGTAACAGCAACGCGGACTCGAACATGTGCGACTCGGGCGAGATTGTTCGTCCGTTTCCGTGTGGACCTGAGCCGTGCGAGTAGACCCAGTGGACGCCTTCGGGGCTCAACACTGCCGCGCGGAGTAGACGCAGCTTGTCCGCTGCCGTACCCGTCAACGCGCCCTCTTCTTCTTCGTCCGGCTCGGCTTTGACAACGAGATGTGGAGGAGGACTAGGCTTGGCGTTACTGTGCGCACGGCTAGACGCTTTCTTGTACGTATACTCGTGCTTCGGCGCAGGCTTTTCAGACTCCAAATCACCCCAAAGCGCACGTACCGGCTCCCATGCTTTGCCCAGACCTTCGATGTATGCGTTCCCAGCTTGTGCAATGACCGCAGTCACACGTTCCGGATGAGCAAGGGCAAGTCTCCACCCAACGGCCGCTCCAAAATCGAACAAGTAGAGCGCATAAGACGTGAGCCTCAGACAATCGACAAACGCGGTCAAAGTCTTGGCGAGCGAGGCAAATGTGTATTTATACGGAGCCGATCGGGACGAGCTAGGACTCGTAAATCCATGGCCAGGAAGATCGGGAGCGATAACGTGCTACAATAAGTCATGTAAGCCACCGCCAAGTCAACACGCCAAGAACTCACAAACTCCCGAGCCAATAAAGGCATCAACTGCCTAAACTGAAACGACGATGCGATCCCACCATGCAAGAGCAGCATAACAGGTCGTCCAGGCCGCCCTGCCTCTCGATAAAATACGTTCATCCCATCGACAGAGACCGAGTGTACGCGCGCGCTCAACATGGCAAATGCGCAATCTTTACTTTCTGCACCTTTGGGATGGACAGGCTCTGCAAGCTTGAGAATCGGTCTTTGAGCGACTTGAGCAGCCATGATGGGCGAAACGGAGGAAGAGGGATCCAGAGGCGGGGGAGGGGATTAGAGAGTTCGGCTCTCATTAAAGAAATAAGATATAACCCACCTCTTATACACAAGATACGTCCCGCAACCAAGGATCTCGCACAAGCTCCTCGACGGCAATCACGGGTGTCCGCATACCTGTCCAAGATAGCATAGGTTTTGTACTCTTTCAGCGCAGGATCCGCTCGGCACGCCGGAGCACCTGTCGTGTTTGGGGTGCGCGGCGCGGTCGCACTTGGTTCTCGTGAGCGGCGAAGCTTACGACAAGGATCCACAGAAATAT
>WSTG01000004.1:25727-72055 GCA_019616325.1 Ceratobasidium sp. 394 | reverse complement strand
CCAAACGAGAGCATCGTCGGTGGTACCTGCATTGGGTTATAGTAACCCGCCGGAACATAGGGGATGGCCGAGCCCTCTTGACGCAATTCGGGATAAGAAGATGGGTGGAAGGTTTGAGCGTGCTCGGACGATGGTGATGGGCCGGGATGAAAGTGGGCACCGAGCGCCGGGTTGAAAAAGTCGGACAGGTTCTGTGGAGACGAGTCTGAAAGGACGTAAGCGGCCAGCAAGCACGGTGGTATGGTTCGCTCACCATACGACGGCGCTGTATATTGGCTGCCCAGCGTATACCGCATCTCGGCGTCGCGACGCTGATCTTCAGAAAGATACTGGCGATCATCTCGGGCCCGACTGGGGTGCAGCTGGTGAACCTGGGGCTGGGACCAGTACGGGTGGGACGGGGCGGCGGCGTAGGCCGCAGGGGTGAACTGGGCGCTGGAATAGGCGTAGGCGTCCTCCATCGAGTACGGGGTCGACGGCTGGGGTGGCGTGTGGAACATGGGTGGAGAGTCGCGTCGACTGTTGCCAGATGGTGAATCCATTCGCCGGGGGAGCGACACGAACGAAGCGGGAAGGAAAAGAGGACGGCACAAAGGGACTAAAGAAAGTAAATAGGACAGGCAAAGGGTGTGGGGTGATACAGGACGCGACTATTATCTAGTTAAAATATAACAGGCAAGTCCATCGCCAGCGGCCAAAGCAAAGAGGGGGGCAGAACGCGGGATCTCACGGCGCACACGGGCGGTATTTACGGTGGCCGGAGACGGCAAGTCGCGCACAAACATCGGTATACGGCGTCGCGAAACGACACAGCGGTACGCCCGCGTTGCCGAAGGTGGCACAGCACAGCCTTGTTCGCATCCATGTGCCCATGCCGTCGTCCGAAGCCAGCGCTCCTAGGCTGGGGAACCGTCGCGTTTCAGGCAACACCGTGCCAGCAGCAGTATCGGCATGGCTACCGTGCTCGCTGCTGCTCCCAACGCGCTCGCTGTGCCTGAACACAGGATCCAGGCCTGGCACGTGGCCCCGCGTCACCACTGACAAGTGTCGATCCCCCAAAGCATCCGTTTCCCGTCGACTTTTCTCTGGGATTTCCTCACGGCGGAGTTGTTTGACCTGAGTTGCGCGGGCCGGTCCCGAGCGATGGGTTCCCCATTTCGTTAGCCTGATCCCCAAGATCAGTCATTTAGACCCTTAATGTTAGCCTCCGCCGTGACTCATCTGTTGACCGTTGCTATCTGCCGCGTTACACACTGTGCTCGCACCTTTGCCACGTCGAGCTCGCGCCGTGTAGACTCGGTGGCCAAGCGGAGCGTCCGCAAAATCCTAGGCTAGGGTGGGACGCAGCCCTGGATCTTGAGGCTAATTTGCCCAAGCAATGTACGGCGATGCTGTGCTGTGGCGTGTCCGTCCGAGATGACAGAGTTGCAACCAGCTGCAAAAGTACAATCCAACGAGCGCTCACGCCTTGCTAGGTTTTGCTCAGGCTTGGGCTATGCGACTCGCACCGCACACTGGATTGCTCAGCCATCCGGGGCGAGCGGCAAAGAAAACAGGCGCCGTAAAATCCGCTCTGCTCCTATCCCAACCCTTCTCGGGGCTCGCACGAGCGTTTGTCGACCGGCAAATCCCCCTGGGGCTGGTGTCTCCCCACGCTCACAGCCTTGGCAAAGATCAAAGCCGATTCCCTTCCGGCTGATCCTCATCCGTTTTGGGCCACATCATACGTGGATTTCGTTGCTTGTATGCTCTTCCCATATTGGCTAAGCATCGAGTTAAACTCATCATCCTTTATGTCGGGTAGCTTCGGCCGCCTTCCGAGATGCAATGCAAGGGCGGAGGTTCACGTTCAGGCACTTCCCGATTATAAGCTTCTGCCGTATCTCGAGCTAATTCCGAGCGTATACGGACGTGGAACAACTGAGCAAGATGCCCGAGTGAATAGAATTATGTCGGATCGGTTTCAGTCGTGTAAGCTGGGCCAGTTTAATCAAAAATAGAGGCCGAGGATCAACTCTGCCCCGTACAAATGGCACAGAACGCTAGCAGGTGTTTTTGGTAGACGTTGTTCTGCCGCATCAGGACAGGTTTTATCGATCGACAAGTGGAGCGAACCATGCAGGTGAATGATAAGTAGCCCCTTGGGGATACTTGCATTCCCGTTCGCACTCTGGAGGATCGTCGCGGACAATAACCTATGCGGTCTCAGCCTGGAATGTGAATGACGCTCTTCAAATTCGAACGGGAATGTCATAAAGCTGAAAACTCTTTTCGAAAAGAGACTCTTCCGTGCTATCTACGGTGATACCAAAAAACCGCCGAGCGGTGCGAGGGAGGCACAAAGGCCCCTCATTCAAGCACACCAAAAGAGTGAGCCAAAAATGCTGCGACTTCCATTTGATCGAGGGTACTTGCAGGCAGACAGGGGGACCCAATAGTTTACTCAAAACAGTTACCTCAGATTCACAAAGGCAGTGAATGAGGATAGCAACGTCACAGAATCATCAACAGTTTGTCAGAGAATCAACGATAGTCACCAGCAGGCACGCCCAGGTCCCACTCCGCAGCAAGCAACCCCGAGTGAAAAACTTTTGGCTATGGCAGATAACGGACCAGACGCGTTTGAGGGATAGCAGTTGGGGAATAGCAGGGAGCTCGGACCCAGCAAACTTGCTTGTGAATGCCACGCCAGCTCCGTTGCCCCAATCGGTCATCGGTCGTTCTCGGAGGGTACATGCGACGCATTACAACGCCACCCCTAAGCCCGTGTAAGCCTGTATGCAATGAATTCTGATATTATCCGCGACGGGTCGCACCGCGATCTCATAAAACGTGCCTGCGTTGATAGGTATCGGCGAGCAGTAAGCATGTTGTAGAGGTTGAAAGTATGACGCCGACGGGAATTTGAGGAGTTGCCATAGCTGCTCGCGATGGTGACCAGACTGCTAACCCTGTCCTGAGAATGCACGAGCACGTTTTCACCGTGATATGCTCTTGGGTTCCTTAAAGTTTCCCCTGTGCCTTGAAATAACCTTCATTGCGACCGATTGATCTTATGCATGTAACCAGGTTCAGGAGAGCGGGTGGCGAAGGGGTAAATAAACGAATATTGGTCGCTTGGGAGTGGCAGGTCTATTTGTCACCCAGGGCACACTTAATTAATAGCGGGGCGCCAGATAGCTGAAATAAGTAACTAATTTGTTGGCCTGATTCAGGGACGATAGCTGCCATCACGTGAGTCTCTGTCATATCATGTCAGTTTGGCTTCATAGCAGACGTAAGCATTGGATATGAGACATGATTGGCAACAGCCGTTTATCAGACGCACACAGACACGTCTAAGCTGCTCGAATGAGCCTGTTCCCAAAGATCCCTTCTACTTGGTTTCATATGAGTTACAGATTATTTATACTAAGCTCTATGAGCTTGGCTCGCTCTTGAGAGAACCGCGCAAAATGGCTTTTGAAAATGAATCTGTTCCCAAGGATTCATCCGAGTAGCACGCACCACTCCTGAGCAAAGGTTCTGATGGAAATCGTCTTGTTGTGGTCGCTATTCGTGCAACACGAGCTGGTTCTTGGATGCAACTGAGGCTTACATAAGCTGACGGACTGCGCATGGTTTGTTCGTGCTCGAGTTGTTTGCTATTGCTTGAGCTATGACAGACTTTAGCCGCAATTTCTCTACTACCTCTTCCTTGTAATAATTACCTCAACTCCCTGGAAGGTCGCGAAACTAGGTGGCTACGAAAATCTAAATCTAATCTAAATAAAATGCAAGGACGGACTCTTAGTCATGAGGGACAATCAGGGTCCACATAAACTAAGCGCCAGTGCAAGCACCCATGGAATCGGCCCGGCGCTTTGCGCCGGGCTACCCCCAACACCAGACGATACGTAGGTATACATATACTAACCCCCCCCCTCCCCGGAGGAACGACGGGGCCAAAGTTCATGAAATAAAATGAAATGCACACGCGTTAGGTGCTGCTGTATATTTCTAGTTTTACGATCTGTCAGCTGTTGGCGCCTGCTTCTTTGAATGTGCACAATATTGGGCACGAAAATATTAGCATACATTCTACCTTTGGGGGCGATGTTCAAGTGGATTGTGAATAAGTATAAGCGTGTTCGCTAAAATGCGAGAGCTTAGCGAATCAATAATATGTGATTAGCAAATCAAAATCTCAGCACCGCAAACGGCACGCGCAACATAAGGTCTTGCCTTCACGTCTAAGGTATTTAGCGACCGGCCTACAGGCCTTATATAGGCGCCGATGGAATGTTGTGACTTGCATCACGCTTTCATATGTAGGTTATACATGAATAAATGGATTTATAAAGGATCAGACAACAAAAACTCAACGCATGTGTCTAAAAATGCTTAAATGCATGATTTCAGTGTAGAATATGACGTGTACATCTATGTTTGGATCGTCACGTGACTAGACCGCAGGAGGGACGCCCCACATCTATCTTTGGAATCCCCGGACTGCGGATTCCAGGCGCTGCGTTGGCAAGTACGAAATACGGTTGAGTATTCGACTACGACGACCCGCAACAGTACAGCTCTGCTCTCTGCTCGATTCTTGCCATACTGGGATGTGCGACTTACCTGCGCCCTCTGTCGCCAGTGTCCAACGCGGAAAAGCGCGAGGTGCTTACCAACTGGCCAAGTCCAAGCGTGGCCTATCGCTGCTCTTTACTCTAGTTCTGGTCACCGCGTTCTACATCCTTGATGCTGGGCCTTTGCTCAGGGAGCGATGGAGCTCCTATCACGCAACTCAAAAAGACAAAATTCCGTCCTGGACAGAGTTAGGGAGCCTAACTCCTATCGAATCTGGAGCTGAAGAGTTGTCGTCGGAACCCTTGACTTCGCTTGGCTTGGAGGCGGACAGGTCATTTCATCTCGGGAGCACTTCCAAGCCAACTTACAAGGCCGAATTGGAACAATTTGTAGCGCGTGCTTTTCCCAAATGGTTACGGAATCGGGCACAGGCATCTATTGACCTGTACCTCGGAGATGCGGCGGTACCGCTGACCCTTCCCGAGATCCCACACAAAATATACCAGACCGCGAAGCGAGAGCCTAAATGGGACTGGCCTAGCTCTAGTTGGCGAATCGCTACGGGGTACACACATTTCTTCTTTGATGACGAAAAGGCCAACAAGTGGGTCAACGAGGTGTTCAACGGGACCGAGATCGGGCTTGTATGGGATATTTTCGGACCTGGTATCAAGGTAAGCTCTCGCAACATGATCGGGACACCGAAGCTGACCGAGAGAGAATGAAGCGGTCCGATTTGCTACGATACCTGCTTGTTATGGTAGAGGGAGGAATTTACGCTGACATGTAAGTAAACTCTGTCCGCAGGTTCGGGTAGCGCTTGATGCCGGTTCAGGGATACGAGAAGGCTGAAGGACATTTCCCAGTGGGGTCAAGGTGCGGAGGTTAGGGGACCTGAGAGCGCAGGGTTGCCAAGTGTTGTTGTTGGGATTGAAGCTGATGTGTAAGCACATTTACTTCTTTGATTGACTAACCAGGGCTAACAGCCGGCCACAGCGGAATTCGGCCGGACTGGCACCAGGTACGTACTGGCTCCGGCTAGTTTAAGTTGGTCAACTGACATAGCATGTAACTTGCACATGTGTAGTGGTGGCCTCGGCCCTTGCAAATAGTCCAATGGACGTTTGCAGCCGCTCCACTTCATCCCATTTTAATCGACACCGTACGACGGATACACCACGTTACCGCCGTAGTCCAGGCGCATAAAAACGAAACGATTTCTACCAAAGAAGCTAGTGGAAACATTAAGCATTGGGTTGGTGGAGAACTATTGCGCGAGGATGGGGCAGTTTCCATAATGGAATGGACAGGTAAGCACTTGAGTTAACCCTGCCTTTACCACCGCGCCAACAGTTTGGGCAGGTCCTGGGGTATTTACGGATTCCGTAATCCGGTATGATATCCTCTTTTACGGCTCGCTAGCTAGTTTCGGCTCACGTTGTCTGTAGGTATCTTGCATCGGAACATCAAGTAACCTGGCCAACACTGAAAAACCTGCGCAAACCTGTGCGAGTTAGGGACGCAGTCGTACTTCCAGTCACCGGTGAGTCACCTCTACGTTATCAATCTGGTGCCTACTTTTGATGACTTGCATGCCCACTAGGATTCTCACCAGGGGTGGGGATGTTTGGTGCCGAGGACACGAGCCACCCGGAGGCCATGGTTCACCATCTGTTTGAAGGCTCTTGGAAATCGGGCAGGTGGATTTCATAAGTTTCTCCTATGCTCCTAATCCAATTATTCAGGTACAGGAAAGGAACGGTAGATATGGTTTGGAGTATGCCTATCCTTTCTTATGTAGAGTTTTGCTACCACACGCTATTTATTGGGACTGCGCATCATCGCATTAGATCTTGATAGCTTGAAACCTCCTAATATCTCTAGTGTAATTCTACTTTATATGAAGTGGGCGACGTGGGAGCTGGCGGAATTTCAACCTACGTGGTATAGCAGCATGGGCGAGTCTCTCTGTGATTGCTATCACGGTAGCATCTGTTGGCATGCGTATATTCATGTCTCTACGTACCATCCTACCTGGATGTATTTTGCTTGCTCCATTAGCTATGTTCATCCCGGCCTGCGAATCGTGTACTGGCGGTTCGGGGGGTTCCGGACACACTCACGCTCGCCTTTAAAGGGGGCGGGACGTCCCGGTCCCTCAAGTTGCTGATGGATGCCGACGATAGTCGTGCCAACCACGGCGTATATATCTAAACCCTACACAAATTATCTATCCTTATGTTCGTAAATGAGCAGCAATCTATTCACTGGCGCCTGCGCGGGTGGTTGTTACTGTACAGCTCCAAGCCCAGGGCCAACGTGACCAAAGACTAGACTGACAGTTGGCTCATTCAACCACAACCGAGCGCGAAAAACCGGAAGTTTAACTCTGCTTGTCGCCGGCATGCCTGGACTACCCATGCCCTCTATCGTCGGCAACCGACGCGCAAAGACATATCGGATCTATCAAGTTGTTAAATCTAAACCTGGCAGATATTTGATCTTTATGCTGATCGCTGTGCTGGCTCTGTATACATGGCATATAAACTTTTCTGGTACGTTACGCTATGGGAATGCGCCTTCTTGGATAGAACTGGCGGCCTTGGATAGCCTTGAATCAGGGGACGAGGAACCTTTAGCAACGCCTCTTACGTCCCAAGGGTTAGTCGCAGATAAAGCTTTTCACCTTGGGAGCACTTCCAAGGAGAGGTACAAAACAGAACTTGAGCAGTTTGCTACACGTGCGTTCCCCAAATGGCTACGAAAACGCGCCCATAAATCCATTGAACTGTATCTTGGCGATTCTACGGATGTTATGGCACTGCCCCAAATACCACATAAGATATACCAGACTGCAAAGCGGGAGCCTTATTGGACGGACCAACGGTTTCGTAGTTGGCAAAACATTCCAGGTTATAGTTACCACTTTTTTGACGATCCAAGAGCCGATAAATGGGTTCGCGGTACATTTAGTGGGACCGAGGTCGAGCAGGTGTGGAATAAACTAGGCGCTGGCATCAAGGCGAGTTGTCATGTTTACCCTGGGTCATATGCTTCCTCACCAACGGAATACGACGCAGCGGTCCGACTTGCTACGCTATTTGTTGGTCCTGGCGGACGGTGGCATCTATTCTGATTTGTGAGTGAGCTGTTGATGAAAGAGAGGCGAAGCTTGAAATTAGTTTTAGGGATACCGTAAGGTTAAAGCCCATCTCAAAGTGGGGTGGAGGTGCTGATTTCAATGGGCCTGAAATCATCAACCCGCCGAGCGTGTTTGTTGGCATTGAGGCCGATGTGTGAGCTGAACATGCATTAGAGTATGCTGGCTAACTTACCGAGGTTACTAGAGCAAACCGAAGAGACTGGCGGAAGGTGGGTACGGCAGTACTCAGTTATTTGGTACCAAGAATCAACATGATGCATGGCTTATATATAGTGGTGGCCCCGACCACTGCAAATTGCTCAATGGACTTTTGCAGCTGCGCCTATGCATCCTATATTAATTGACACCATTCGACGAGTACATCACATCACAGCCAAAGTTGAAGTGGCCAAGACCCAGTCCTCAAACTCAAGTGAGACACAATTAGTTGGCGGAGAGCGGCAAGATGGCGAGGGCGATGTCTCAATCATGGAGTGGACAGGTAGGTCGACACCTACCTCATGCTCGCAGCGGTAACAAATCAATATGCTAGGTCCCGGTGTGTTTACAGACTCGGTGATAAGGTTTGTCGTAATGTGGAAAGCGCAATTTTGGCGCATTTAGCTCATATCGTGTAGGTACCTTACAGCTAGGTACGGAGCTACGTGGTCCACGCTAAAGGACCTGCGTCGGCCAGTAAGAATTAGAGACACGGTAGTATTGCCAGTTACAGGTGTGTTGTTATTCTCGCCGCTTGTGCTCACCTACTTATCACCTTGTCACTAGGGTTTTCGCCAGGGGTACGCATGTTTGGTGCTGGGGAGACAACCGATGCGGAGGCTATGGTCTACCACATGTTCGCTGGCTCGTGGAAAAAGTTAGCATGTCCCACTTTCCAGCGCACTCGACTAACCCAAGTCTTAAAGGGGACCACAAAGATGAGCAGTCCAAATCGTCCGTTGTTTTCACGCAACATTATCTTTAGTTTCTTGTTCTTCTTGTCTTATTGCCAAGGTCGAATTCAGGTTTTGTAGGTTTCACACCCTTTGCTTGGTGTCTTTGTGTAGTTGCGATAATAAGTGACGTAATCAATGCACTGCCCAGCCTCAGCGCTCGCGTGTGATCGGTTGACGACAGTACTTTCTTCCAACGCCAACCATGTCCAACCAGGCTTACAATGACCCTCCAGATTATGCACCAGGTCCCTATTTCTCACACGGCGGACCTACAACTCAGCCAGTCAACTTCAACGACGGGCAGGGCAACCAGGCATATCACGCGTCAAAGCAGTCCCTTGGTGCGAGCACGGAGTTGTCGTACCCTCAGTCCAAGTTCGACTCGGGGGTGAGCGCGTATGAGGATGATGATCCGTTTGCCAGCGGCACAGAGTTCAGAGTGAGTGGTTAACAGCTTGGTCGCGGGACGTCGCTTATTGTGTGATTAGGGTGGTTTGAATGAACGGGGAGAAACACGCGCTCAGGCACTTGCGAGTGAATACCGCGCCTCTCCAGTTCAAGGCTTTACTCGAGAGGGACTAGTTTCATCCGCTTCGAGCCATACAGTTGGAGCTTATAGTCAATCGACAGACGATTATTTGAAGGACCCTGCTAAACGGCGTAGCGTGGCTTCAAACTTGGACGCCATGACCTACATTGATGAGGACTACAACCTGTACCGTTCACCTCGCACGGGCGCCACGAATCAGTTCAACGACAATGCTTCGTTGGTTGAGCATGCGGCGACTCCGGCCGGCGCTAGTCACCGGATGAGTGACCTTGGTAAGTTGTTCGACCCACAAATGTTGGCTTTGCTTACCGGGCGGGAACAACAGAGTATGCGGAACCCATGACTCCTTCTCCCGATCATCCTGACAATAGGAAGAAATCCGCCCTGACGCGCCTCCTCGGCAAAGACGATGGTACTTGCTTCCCTAACAATGTCGATCATATTTTTACGTGTTTATAGCTCGATACCCGCTCGAACAGCGCATCAATGACAAGAGGGCAGGGGCGGGGCGTCAACGACACCCTTTTGTTGTGTATCTTCTTTCAGCCGCAATGTTGGGCGTGATGATATATGAACTTGTGCGGAACTACCAAGAGCAGAGGAGCCCGATCTCGCTGAAAGTAAGTGAGCTGCAACGTACCAAGGCTTTCTGATCCGATTCGTTGCGTACAGCCCTTTGTCAACCCAATGCTCGGGCCATCGTCAGCAGGTTTAATTAATTTCGGCGGACGGTTTGTACCGTGCATGAAAACGGTCGTTGACATTCCACCCGATTTCAACCTCGGGTGTACGTGTTTGGTGTATTTTAATGGTGGCTGATGCTAATCGTATTTGTAGGTATGAATAATACGGCCAACCCTCCAACCGAGTTGTGTACCATCGAGACACTTTGTGGCTTTGGTGGATTTAAAAATCAGGCACCCAACCAGTGGTTCAGGTGCGTTCTCAGCCATGATTACAGCCGCTGGCTTGACTAAAGTTAAACTAGGTTCATCACCCCCATATTCCTGCATGCCGGCATCATACACTATGCCTTAAATATGTTTGCCCAGCTCACGCTGTCGGCTCAGGTGGGTAACGTTGACATGTTAAGTGTTTGGACGTTTGGTGATCTTGTGGGACACAGGTTGAACGTGAAATGGGCTCTGGGGCGTTCCTTATACTGTACTTCAGTGCGGGAATTTTCGGCAACGTTCTTGGTGGGAACTTTGCGCTCGTGGGCGTGCCAAGTGTTGGGGCGTCGGGAGCCATATTCGGGACCGTCGCGGTAATGTGGGTGGATCTGCTTGCCCACTGGAAGTTGGAGTACAGACCGTGGAGAAAGGTTCGTTTCTCTTTATTCGTGATTTGATTCGCCTTCTGATCTTGAGTTAAGCTTATGATGCTCATCGTCGACCTGATTATTGGTGTCGCACTCGGATTCGTCCCTGGTTCGTAATTGTACGCATTTTTCGTTATTTAGCTAAATTCACCGATCCGTAGGAGTTGACAACTTTGCACATCTTGGCGGATTCCTTATGGGGCTCCTAACCGCGATCGTTCTGTACCCCGTCATTTCAACGACCAAGAGGCACAAGTTAATCATGTGGGCTTGTCGTCTTGCGATGATCCCGGTTGCTGTGGTGCTGTTTGTCGTTCTCATTCGTAACTTTTACACAAGCGATCCCTATGCCGGTACGTACTGCTTCTTTGCGACGCGTTCGGACTTGATGCAAACCATGCCTTTGAACAGCATGTCGATGGTGCCGATATTTGTCTTGCATTCCGGCTAGCTGGAACAACCGGTGTCAAGGGTGCGTTCTCTGGAGATTTCTCCCTTGGGTAGTTTCTAATCTATCTCGGTGTAGAACTGGTATTACTACGACAACGACTACCACATAGATCAGTGGCGCTGCTGGTTGGGCACCACACAAACCTATTTCCTTGTGTTTTCTTTCCCACGGACCACCACGGACTGCATGTTATGGCAGGAGACATTCGTAATGCGTTGCTTTAGTATCAGTAAATGCTATTTTTGTTTAAATTACGATAATTAGGCGCTGGGGACCGTGGTTGAGGACGTCGATCAGAAATGACATATTCTGTCAGTGCTCGCTCGACCACGATGATACACGCTGTCCTGATCTGTAAGTCGCACTGCCTACACAAAAGCAGCGACGTCTAACCGCAGGGCCGCAGTTAATACGCATGGCACACCGCGTCTGACCAAGTTTTATACCCCTACGCCAGCGAACACGAGGGCCACTCTCCCCAGGCGTATATTTGAACTCGTCTCGAGCCGACCAGCTGGATTATGCAACTTTCTAGACGCGCCTGGGCTGTTGACTGATTCGGGAAATGCTAGGGCTGGCGAGCTGCACACGGGGGGTGGTGGATGGGAGTGGGAAGGCGAGGAAAGAGAGTTGCAGCGTGCGAGGGTGGTGTATCGGTTGTATGCGACATTGTACTTTGTGTTCGTGGTCGACGGCGCGGAAAGTGAACTGGGAGTGCTGGATCTGATACAGGTGAGTGATTATGACTATTAGTAGAAATATCGGGCCGATTGTATTGACGCACGGCTGCCACAGGTCTTTGTCGAGTCGCTTGACAGGGCGTTTGAGAACGTGTGCGAGTTGGATTTAGTGTTCCATTTTGACGAGGTGCGTGAGCTTAATTATAAAGTTACCAAGTGCTTGGCGTATACTTACCAGGTTTCGTGCCCTGTAGGTGCATCACATACTGGCGGAGCTGGTCCAAGGCGGTCTGGTGCTCGAGACCAACGTCGACGAGATCTCGCGAGGTGGTGAGTGCCGAGTCCTCGTTCTTTTTTTTCTACGATATTCTGTGGGTTACTCGGGTGATTTGGTCCAACTCGACTGTGCATGGCTGCTGCGCTGCACGGTTGATCACTGCGCCCGAAATTACAGTCACTCATCCCGACTGCTTATCCCATGCCACGACCTCTGGCACCTCGAGCTTGGCCATGTCGATCTTTCATCACTGGCGGCAGGTCGAGCGCAGCTTGCGGCGCAGTGCCACCGCGCTGCGGTCGATCTTTCGGGGGTGATTGATCTCCTATTGCGATGGATCGTACGGGAAAAGTTGGGGAGATGGTTCGTGACGCCATTTCGGTGTTCGCTGCGGATGTTCACATGGGGCTACTTTGGCGCTTGTGGTGTGTTCACCGTCCCTTTCTCGTCGTTGTGTACGTACGCGTCGGCCGCGTGGATTTGGTCCTTTCCAGTCCCCCTCGGGCCGACCGGGTAGCATAGGCTCTTGGTTGAATTCAGACGTGGAGCTGACAGAAGTTTCTATGGTTGTGCAGTGCAAGAGCGACAAAAGGCCCAAAAGGCGTCTTATGCGGCGGACAACCCACTGGCGGCAATAGGCGGGGGTGCCGTGGCGGGGCCTCGGGGAGGCGGGCTGCGTGGAATGCAGACGCCGCTGGGGTGGCTGGCGAGCAGGGCGTTTCCGACAGTCGGCACAAGATAGGGATAATCACACCAGTGACCAAATGTAGAATCATGCCCGTTACTCAATAGAATACGTGTATGCTGTGCATGCACGGACCACCCAGCCGCAGTCCCTAGTGATCGGGGTCCACTGATAGAGCGCCATCGTCTTGTTCTCTCCCACCTCCTCCCTGACTCAAACGTCTGCGGACCTCATCTGTCAGTAACAAAGAGTGCGTCTCGCTTGAACATCGCGCAGCTCCTCCCCGACCCCTCGCAGGCCGCAGTCGTGCACCACGCGCTGACATCTTTTTGCAGGTACACTTAAAGCTACCCGCCCGCGATGTCTTCGCTATCCAACTTTGCTTCGGTCCCGCCCGACTCGGCCAACTCGAAACCTCTGGACTTTGACTGGCTCTTCTCGAATACCAACTCGTCCGGTATCGATACCTTGCTTGCGCCGCATCCCGACGCATTCGAACAAGAACTCGATAACCTCGGTATCGACGACAGCCTCTTCTCGTCCCTCGTCCTTCCAGACGACGGTCTCGACGCCTTCTTGGCCCACCGCTCGCCCCACTGTGGCCCAGGATCCGCGATCACTGTATCGAGTGATTCGTTGAGCTACTACAACGAGTTCTCCAACCACGGTCTCGAGTCGCTCTATAACGAGTCGCTCTCTGCCTACGGTGGCGCCGTCTCCGAGCACAGTCTCCTCGCCCACTCTGAGCTTGACCTCAACCTCGACGCACTCAACCCCTTCCACATGCCCTCGCCTCAGCGCCAATCTCGCTCCCCCACCGGTGAAATCTCGGACAATTCTTCCGCATACGGTCACTCCTCGCCCAACTCGCTGTTTGATGTCCCAACCGGATACGAAAACATTAGCGCCAACGGCTTCTACCTCCAGCCTCAGGCCTCGTCCAACTATGGGCGCCGCACCCACTCGGGCCTCGTCCACCGCGACGTGCCATCCCAGCACCTCCAGGCCCGTGCCCAAGCGCACCCGTACGTCCCGGCCGACCATGCGTACGAGCACGCCGGCTCGGGCAACGAGTCGCCAGAGCAAAGCGACCCCCGCCGCAAGTACCCTTGCCCCCAGTGCCCGCGTGGTAAGTTGCTTCCATCTCGCCTCGATAACCACTTCTGATTGTCAAATGCACAGCCTTTGCTCGGCAGTTCAACCTCAAGACGCACATGGCCACCCACGACCCCAACCGTACCAAGCCCCACGTCTGCCACCACACGGGATGCGGCCGTTCCTTTTCGCGCAAGCACGACCTGGGTCGCCATCTCGTTTCGATCCACCAGGATTCCGAGCATGAGAATAACGGTGCTGCTACCTCACCCAAGCGCTCCAGCGCTGGCTCGTCCGTTGGTGTCGGCTCGTCCAAGGTGGAGCGTGAGTGGTGCGACCAGTGCGGCCGCGGCTGGATCAAGAGCGAGCGTTCCCGCAACGCCTGCAAGTGCAACGACTCCTCGTAAACGTTTGGAGCACCTACCATACCCCTCTCCGCTTTGTACGTTTGCTTTATGCCGGCTTGCCCGGGTAGTGAACTTGTTCTTACGGACATTGTCATGTTATGTAGATACAATACACCGCTGCCGGCGAGCTTGGCGAGTCCATCGTCATCGTCACAGTCCTTACGTCAACATCCGTGCCACGATTCGTACCGTTTTGCTTTTTGTCAGGACCCAGAGACGGTCGTGGTCGATTCAATGTCGTCGTTCTTTGTCCCCGTTTGATCGAATATCTTGAAATAGTACCCATTTCCTGCCCTCCCCTCTCTTATCCGCTACCTTTTGTATTGTGTTCTCCTTCGTTTGTTACTTGCTGCCAGTTGCCTAGGTAATTGCTAGCGTAATAGCTCTGATAATACTATGTATTCTTCCTGGCCAGAATTGAGAAAAGCAAGATTACTGGATGGCTTTGAAAAGCACCAATGCTATATCGTTTGTATCGACGTGTTCTTTGTACCTGTAATCAGGTCAACACGCTGCCCAACGATCAACTCGTATTCACGTACCCAAGGTGTCTATAAGCGGCAATTGCTTTGGGATTGCCTGTGTTAACTAATCAGCAGGAAGCTCACAATATGGAGCCATTCCTTACATCTAAAGGCTGTCAGCATGATGAGTTGGACTTGATACCCGGAGCTCAAACGCTCGAGCGCATCGAAAATGCGCCGGCAAATACCTAATCCTTGGAATTCCTCGGATACTTGGATCTCGTAGCTAAGTCGCCGCGAATGGCGATAAAGCGCAGGTCTTTGCGTTGTAACAGTCACTCACATGTACACTAGGAACTCTGTGACTCCCTTGTCATTCTCCTCGGTCTCGAACCGAAACATGCAAAACGCGGCCAGTTCCGCTTGGTCCTCACTCTCGAGCAAAATAAACCGCGAACTTTCGTCAAACAGCTCCTTTTTCTTCTTGGCTGGGCTCCATTTCAGGTACGGGTCATTGGCTTTAATATATCTGAATACATCGCTAGTATCCATTGTGGCTGAACTGGTGCTGGGGGTGCTCACATGTCGTGCATATTCGTTTCAAACAACGACCAGACATTATCCTTTTGAGGTGTGACTTTCAGTTCTGGGCCGTTGCACACTTTCCAGACCAATGGGCTGCGTTTGACACCCTGAGGGCTGCTCTTGAATGTTCAAAGTCATACTGCTCAACACACCTTTTCCCTTTCCTGTTGGCAAATGGCTCGCCCAGTGGCCCATCCAAAAACTGTTGAAGAGTGCTAGAAGATTTCTAAACAAACCCATGCACAATGTTACCCCTCAAACCAATCCATTCTTCCCGTCTATCGCACCTCGTTGGCTGCCTCTGCAAGTAGCTCGGACGTGTGTTTTGGCTTCGGCTTGGACCTAGACTTGGGAGCGTTTTTGACTACTCTTGCTTTGGTAGAGGCCATCGATGCTTTTCTCTTGCTTCCTTTTTCTGTTCGGGAGGGAGCCATGGCAGGTCGTTGGGGGATTGGAACAGAACAATGTTTGTACGTATTTTATATGTCTAGAAGGGATCACGTGACCGTGCCTTTTTGAATGCATTTATCCACATAGTTGTGGAACTGCATTGGACTGGCATGAATAGCGCTCATTATTCCTGTTAGTAAATGACTACCTACACTGTGTAGCGGCACAGCTCTGGCGAATAGGTAAGAACAATGCGAATTGGCTACATAGTCCTGGGGGGCCGTAATACCCGGAAACTAACCAGCTACTATTTTCTCAATTCGTATACACCTGGTTCTGCAACCAAGCTAGGCTCTTGGCCGAACTACAGAGGTCACGCTTGGGGAATACTTATGAGGCATATATCGAATTCCGAGTCAGTCAGATAGGCGCCCGGTACAGTAAAGCCACACCGTCTCGCCACCACAGCTTCGAATGTTTCTTTCTATCCACTGCCACGTTCGAGACCTTTCCATGCAGGTTCCTGGTTTGTTTAGCTGCACCTTCCCCACACTTGCCGCCATCAACTTGCTTGGCGATCGCACAGGGTTGTCCTCCGCACCACACCACGTTATCTAGCAACCCTTTAGCTTGTAGGATCGTGCACTTCTCACACGTTAGCTGGCTCCCTGTGTTGGACTAGTCCACCGTCAAGATATTATGCGAGTAGGCTGCGGTCGTTGGGGATCTACCCGCGCAGTCGGTCGGCCACCGAGATGCGTTCGGCTTGAGCGTCTCGCGATCCCCATGCATTGAACAGTCAGCGCGCAGCGCGGGATAAATCCCTTGTCAATAAACAAGGCAGTGCACTTTTTCCCGACTCTACTAATGCCAAGCGGTGTCTCCGAACGCTCAACGGGACTGCGGCAAGGGGATACACGGCTTAAAATCCGAAGCCGCATCAGTGAGAAAAAAACAACAGACCACTCCCTTCTCCATCGCAATGGCCCGTAAGTAGGCTCAAACTGCACTGAGAAAGACTGTCAAATAACTCCGTTGACATGTAGACGAAGACGGAAACTATAACTACGATGCGAACGTTCCTGCGGCGGCGCTATTTGCGGCGTTGTTTGGTCTTACTCTTGGCCTGCACCTCTTCCAGGCCATCCGTGGAGGGTGCAGATATCTTATCCCCCTGCTAGTAGCAACCTCGATGGAGACGCTTGGATATATATTCAGGTATGCCTTTCCCCGTAGGCTCTGAGTCGGGTTGCTGAGCCCGAGCTGTCCTTAGAATCGTTGCCATCAAGCAGTCAGACATCCTCTGGCCACTCATTATCTCTGAAACTTTCATCATCGTTGCTCCGGCCTTCCTTGCAGCCAACGGTTCGTAGACCATCCACATACCGAGCTTTTATTCCGAACTAAAGGACGTACTCAGACTACATGATCTTCGGTCGCATAATGGCCTATGTTGGCTCTGAACATGGGATCGTTGGGCACAACTTGATCACCAAGATCTTCGTTGGTGCGGACATAGCTGCAATTCTCACTCAGGCCACTGGGGGCTCTATGCTGGTGCGTGATAGCGCTCTTGAGAGGTTATGCTTGGCTAACGCCGTGTCTACACCACCAGAGCGGCAACGCAGATATTTCAACCATCAAGCTTGGCCGTACCATTCTGATCGTTGGACTGGCCCTACAAGTGATATCTTTCGGAGTCTTTATGTTTATTGTTGTCACGTTCGACGTCAAGACTCGGCGTTCCTTGGGGGATAAGATGGGCCAAATTCGACCACTGATCTGGGCGTTCTACGTTAGTGCTATCTTGATCATTATCCGCAGCATATATCGAACAATCGGTACGTGCATCCCTAATTGGCATACAGGGGAGTGGGTTGACATAGATTTAATGTCTAATAGAATTCTCTACTATCAACTTCGACTTTGATGAGCAACAGGGGTATGCAATCACCCACGAGTGGCTATTCTACGTATTTGACTCACTACTGATTATCGTAAGTTCAGTTGTGAGCATTCTTGTGGCATTGTACTGAAAAATTTCTTCAAGATCGCTACGATTGTGTTCAACTGGATCCACCCTTCAAGCTACCTGCCTAACCGAAAGGGACTACGGATGGATGGAACTACTTTCGAAATCAAGAAGCGTCAGTGGTTCAAGCGCAAAAGGTTTGTAGCAATGTATCGGTTCAAACGGTTGTATTCTCTAACATTGATTGTTTTACTAGTCCTCCTGAAGCTCATGAGCCAGCATATGAGCTTACCCATCACGCGTCGCCTTAAACGCTGCTGCTGATAGGTTTCATTCAAATTGGTCGTCTCGGTTCGCGCATATACCTCGCTTATCTTTAGAAACTATGGACTTTTCTGTTCTTACACCTGTATAATTGCTCAACATTTTGTGGATGTATGCTATGGACAATGCACCATGCTGCTACTGTAATATGACACATATCACGTGATGTCACATTACCAAATTATTTGTTCTAGTGTTGGCAATTCGGCACAATATTGTTAATCTCTGACACGGCTCCGTCGAGCACTGGGAAGGAGTATGCTTCGTAACTTGGGTCGCTCTATACCAAGAAACTATAGCTTTAAGCTGCCACTATTTAAAAGCTGTCCTCATAGGTTCAAACGATCCTGGTTGTCCTCTTTAGCTCTTGCCTCGCTCGCCCAACCTAGAGCTGCACGGTACATCAAGTATGGGCCGGATGACGCCCAACTTCCAAGTCTTTTTGATAGATTATCATTGAACTCCTGGGATACATCTACTAGACAAACTGGGCTTTTTGGAAACTCTGATTTGGCGCAACCCTCCGATTTTATCCGGCTTGCTCAGCGCACCCAAGGATACACAAAGCGTTTGGTTGATCGTATTGCGAGATATCATGAGTCCGAATCGGGTAGCTCGAACGATTTGACGGCTCTCGTTGGACTGGTAGATCGCTTGAGCGACACCCTGTGCAGTGTTATTGACACCGCTGAGTTTGTTCGAAACTCACATCCTGACTCAGAATGGGTGGCTGCCGCCAATGATGCTTACGAGTCGTTATGCTCTTGGATGAATGAACTCAATACCCATGTTGGCCTTTACAAGGTAACGTGAGATCCCTTCTTCATGTCGGGCATGCACAAGTAACACATTAGGACTCATCAAGTCTCTACTTCGACTTACCCAAGACCCCGAGGCTATTGCTCAACTTTCGCCTCAAGAGAAACAGGTCGCGCTGTTATTCATACGAGACTTTGAAAAGTCTGGCATACATCTCCCCGAAAGACAGCGGTGGGGATTTGTGACGATCTCCGACACGATACTCAGCCTCGGCCGCCAGTTTCTCACAGAAGCAGCTACTCCACGTCCAGAAGTCAAAGTTCGAGTCCAAGATTTGAATGGCGTCCCCCTTAACGTTATACGTAACCTGTCTTCGGAGGCGAACCGTCGAGGAGAGGTTTGGGTAACTCCCACCTCATGGGAGGCTCGCATGATTCTCCGCCATGCTACGAACGAAGATGTCCGGCGTGAAGTGTTCATGGCTTCAAACGCGATTGTCCCCGAATACGTGGAAACTCTTGAAAATTTGCTTAAAGCCCGCGCGGACCTGGCGAGCCTTGTTGGGTCTGAGAGCTATGCGGCAATGTCGTTGAGCGAGAAGATGGCTAGGGATCAAAGTAAGCATTTGCGAAATAGTTTTCCCATTCACACCCTAATTTGCTCCTTTAGATAGCGTGAACGAATTCCTTCACTCTCTTGCATCCCATCACCGACCGTTGGTGGATACGGAACTCAGAATACTGTCGGGTATCAAGCAACGCGAGCAGATGTCTACCAAACTTCCGGAAATCTTTGCCTGGGACCGCGACTACTACGTCAATCAGCATGTGGTCCAGCGCTCGCTTCCCACTTCGCCAGTTCATTCCTTTTTCTCTGTAGGAACTGTTATACAGGGTCTGTCAAGACTCTTCCATCATATCTACGGAATGTCTCTCCGTGCGGATGACATTCGGCCAGGTGAAGGATGGGATGCATGCGTGCGAAAGCTCGCTGTAATCGACGAATCAGAGGGCGTTGTAGGCTGGATCTATATGGACTTGTTTACCCGAGAGGGTAAACCGGGAGGCGCAGCGCATTACACCGTACGGTGTTCCCGGAGAATAGACGACAGGGAACTCGGCGAACGAGAAGTCGAGGGAATTCCTCCGTTAGCGGTGGACGGCAGGCGGCTGCGAGGTCGGGACAGCCTTTACCAGCTTCCGGTGGTTGTTCTCATGTGCGATTTTGCAATGCCTACCGACAGTACCCCCAGCCTTCTGGGTTGGCACGAAGTCGAAACGTTATTCCACGAAATGGGCCATGCAATGCACTGTTAGTCCATTTTTCTCACATCGCAGAGCTCGTAATGAAATCCACTCTCACTTCCTGATAACCAGCCATGATCGGCCGGACGGATTATCACAATGTGGCTGGGACACGATGTGCAACCGACTTTGTCGAGCTGCCTTCGATCCTCATGGAATATTTCGCGGCCTCGTCCCCGGTCCTTGCAACCTATGCACGACATTACGCAACTTCCTTGCCTCTGGAGCATTCGAATCTACAGGCGCACATACGAGCTCAATCGCCCTTCCCGGCCATTGAAACACACTCCCAAATTTTAATGGCCGCACTCGACCAGCAGTACCATTCTGCAGCTGGGGCTTCGATCTCTACAACTGCTGAGCTGACTAGGCTGCAAAAGGAACTAGGTGGAATCCAGGCCGCACCCAATACCGCCTGGCAGACCCAATTCGGGCACTTATTTGGGTATGGTGCATCCTACTACTCCTACCTCTTCGACCGGGCGATTGCATCTCGACTCTGGAAGGAGCTATTCGCTCGCGATCCCCTCAATCGCGAGATGGGTGAACGATATAAGCGAGAGGTGTTACAACACGGCGGGGGGAAGGATCCCTGGCAAATGCTCGCAGCGCTATTTGATGACCCCGAGCTTGCAGACGGTGGATCAACAGCAATGAAGCGAGTTGGTGAATGGGGCATCGAGTAGGTAAGTATCGTGATTCTACCTGTTGGCCAATCAATCGCTAATTTGTTTTCATGTGGTGTGCCACATGACATATTCATAGGATATATGGCTCCAATTCACATTATAAGATTCCCTCGGGTGCCGAAATTTCAGCCACTGCTGATGCCATGCTCGCGTAGAAGTTGCATAATTGGGTCGTGTTTGGCGACAGTAGCTATTTCCAGAGCAGTGTCACCGTCCTGATCCTTCAGTGTTCTTAAAGTCAGCTTCTTGGCAGTAAACTTTCACTTGAAAGTTACCTTTAAGCTCGCGTCTGCTCCTCTGCTCAATAGTAGACGTACGACATTCAAATGACCACGGTCCGCTGCGAGATGCAAGGGTGTATAATCCTGTTATGGGTGAGAAGCGCCCTGCAACCGCGACTGCAAATACTCACGAATTCATCTCGGGCATTCACGAGTGACGGTTGTCCATCTAGAAGTAGCTGCAACCCCAACGCATCACCATTGACGGCGAACCCATGTACAGACTCCTCTAGCCCGGAACTGGCTGGCTCTGGTACACTGACTGATATTCCCAAACCCCCTCCTTTCCCAGAGCTCGCACGAGGGTCAGATGCAGCATCGAGAGTGCTCCTAAGGGAGGTTTGCGCCTCTGACCAGCCCAAGCTACGCGCCTGTTGTAGGTACAGTTGTTCGGCTGCCTGAACAGGATCGGCCTCATCCACCAGCGTTTTGTTCATGTTATCCCAAGCGTCCCACTTGGCTCGACCTGTCATATCAAAAAACGAGGGGCGAGAGCTTGTTGGTTTAAGGCCCACGGTTACACATTTGTATGCGGCATACAGCTACAACTCCGAGTTAGTTGTCATCATGTGGATCGTATCATTGTGTCGAACCAACCTGTAGTTGCGTCGATGTGGGCACGTTCGCAGAAGAAGGAAGATTGTTGATGTATGCTACGGCGGCCCGAAACTCATCACTCCCGGCTGAAGACATGTGTATGTGTAGCTATGATGGTCGGTAGTTGAGATCTTCATGAGGCGCAATTTATTTGCTGTACTTGTCTCATGTTTGCGCCCATCAAATTACCCGGAAACGCCTTACCCAAGCAATTATCACTCCTCGTCGTATTTTTAGGCAGATTTCATTGTCTTAAGATTATGTGCCAACATAAAAGCAAGGGGACCGTTCAGCTAAGCAAGCCCAGTCTCTCTCATCGCCTGTTGTGTAAAGATATTAGTTTTGCGGGCACTGTCACAACATGTTGGTTACCTTGAGGATTGTGGGGCCAATCTTTGCTGGACTGTCTACAACGATTGCACCAGCAGTTTGCAGGGCTTTGACCTTGTCTGCAGCCGCACCTGAAAGCAACGCATGATCGGTATCGACCGAATGGACTCCCAGATTTATTAGCTTACCCTTGCCGCCTGCAATAATTGCTCCGGCATGTCCCATACGGCGACCTGGGGGTGCAGTAGTTCCGGCGATGAAAGCCACAACAGGCTTTGGGTTAGCTCGGCCTTTGTTGAATTGCGCGAGATACTCTGCTGCATCCTCCTCACTCGACCCGCCAATCTCCCCAATAAGGACAATACCTGAGGAGTCCAACTTAAGTGCCGTGGCGCGAGATAGAGATCACTGATGTACCTTCCGTTGCGGGGTCGTTGAGCAAAACTTTCAAGACATCGACGTGGGTCGTGCCAGGGAAAGGATCTCCTCCAATACCAACACACAGAGACTGGCCTAGCCCGACCAATGTCGTTTGGTGAACGGCTTCGTAGGTTAGGGTCCCAGATCGAGAGACGATGCCAATTTTGCCAGGTTTATGAATGTGGCCGGGTTGGATGCCCATCTTGCAGCCAAGAGGGTTGATTATACCAGGGCAATTGGGTCCTACAAGCCGAGATTTAGATTGGCTCTTGAGGGCATGCATGACCTTGGGTTGGAAGGGAGATATTGGTTAGAGGGCTGACCGCATGCATTCAACGTGGTTTACCTTAATCTCATCTGCTTGGGGAATACCCTCAGTAATGCAGACTATCAAGCCAATTTCGTTTTCAATGGCTTCGATAATCGCATCAGCTGCGGTTGGAGGGGGGACGTAGAGCACTGTCGCATCGGGATTTGTTTCCCTAACAGCCTATGCAACGGGTAGCACCTGTTTGATGAGCGTACAGGCATATATTGTTGTCTCACCTCTTTTACGTTTCCAAATACAGGGAGACCGAGATGTGTTTGCCCTGCTTTCTTGGGAGAAGTACCGCCAACCATATTTGTGCCATAGGCAATGGCTTCCTTCGCATGGAAGGTAGCCTATTCGAGGGCAGGTCAGCGCAGCACCGATACAGATCCCATCTAACGCACCGTCTTTCCAGTAAACCCTTGACACAGCACGCGGGTACCCTTGTGGATTTTGAGGTTTGGGATAGTATCCTCGTACCCACGTCGGATCGCCGAGCTAGCAAATAAACGTTCTGCTTGTTGTCAGGAATCAGAGAGAGGTGTACCATTTAAATACTCACCGGCAGACCCCACTGCAGGAGCAAAAGCTCGCGCTGCGCGTAACATAGTGATTGTTGAAGTGGGGTTGAACGTGCGAATGAACTAATCCAGCGCGGTCCGTTTACACCCGCATACGGAATCAGCCGGATTTTAGCGCCGTACTCAAAAAGAGCAAATACATTATTTATTCACGAGCATACGAACCTTGATTACTACGCGACTGGAATGTTTAACTACTAGTTCAGGACCACACCTACGACTGCTGAGGAGTTACAGCATCCCTTCTACGCTCTCGCATTTTGGCGTTTCCCCGGTGGAACGCCATAACTGCCTGCTTCACTCCCCGAGGTTGCTTGGCGCTGAAGGGTCTGGAGTGTCAGATAACGTTCGAGTTATCGAAGCGGCAACTTAAACTTACTTGCTGATATCCGCGAGTAGGGTTGCCTTAATAGTCGGATGAACGGCGCTAGTAGGCAATACTTCGACGGCTGCTGCAATCCAGGCCGTGAACTCGCTGGGCCAGATCTTCACCATCTCCCCTATTACGCTTACGGTCGTGGATGTAACGTCTTCGGGGTATGATCCGGTCAGTCCGTTCAACAGCACCGAGACCAATTGTGGACCGTGCGGGCCAACAGCGTTTCGGATTGCGGCTGCATACAACGGGAAGTTCGGAGGGGGCGATTGGTTTGTTTGATCCATGGCCTCGTGTCCGAACAGGTTGAACGCGAAGTCCACCCCGACGTAGATTGCGTCAGGCTGCACGAGAGAGAGACATGCCAATAGCACCTGGACGGCGGTGGGGAGGGCAGGGGACAAAATGAGAAGGTCAGGCGTGTATTGAAGCATGATCATCGCGAGGAACGTATAGTCTTCGATCACTAGAATTCAGATCAGCCAACGATCAGCAAATAGCAATGGGGAAACGTACCATCGGGAATGTTGCTAATCGACTGCGTCTGTAGCATGCTGGACATTCTGGCGCTCACTAGTTCGTATGCTTGTTTGAAGTCTTCTCGGAGCGCTACCTTGCCTGTGTGCCCATGCGCCTCAATGCACTTCCGAAGAATCCACGGATAACTGGCGATCCCTGTCTCGTTAAAGTTGAGGACAGCACGTTTCACCACGAGTGGTATAACGGGAAGGGCTGAGGAACCAAAGAATGGTAACGCGGCACGCAGGAGTCGGCACATGCTCTCAGAAATCGTAGGGTCTCCGCCGTGGCTGCCGAGTACCGCGTCTATTACCGCCCAAGATTGGGAGCAGGTATCCTCGCACGAAGAGGGCAGTTCTTCCCCAAAGGTGCCGATGACTTGTAGCATACTCAAGAGTAGCTCGACGCCATCTAAAGAACAACCGGAAACTCAGTCTACAGAACCATAAGATCGCAGGTACGGCACGCACCACAGATAGCATCTGCCTGCGCCTTCGGCGACAGGGTAGAGGTGGTAGCAGCTTCGTGAATCTTTTGCAGCAGTTCTAGGCTCAGCTGTTTCAATGCCACTCCAGCATCTTGGAGCGGCATGGCCGAAATTACATGCGCAATGCCCTCGTAGATCTCGACACGGTCGCTCTGCGATATTTTGGGTGACATAGTTTGGACGAAGGAATGGAGTTGAGGGAAATAGGAGGTCAGATGCTATTTCAAGCCAAAATAACCTTTAGGTTACCACATGGCTTGGATCAGGTTCGAGACATACCTGATTGCAGTCTTTGCACAGGAACCGAAGAGCCTGACCTGCGGCTGCGACAACTTCTCGGTCCGAGTCCTCGAAGGCCGCCGATATGTACTCAAGGAGGCCGGGAATATACGATGGATGCAATGCCACCCACTCGGAGTACCGTGAAACGACAAGCGTAGCGGCATAACGGACCTTGGGGTGTTCCGGAAGCCGGACGATGAGGTCCATAATCAAGGGGACAACTTCTTCATCGGTGGATGCTATTTCTGCTCCCATGGATCGCATCGCAAACAGTGGCGCCTCGATGTCTTGCCAAGCGGGGTTGCCGGTAGGAGAACCCAGAGTCTTCACTATCATGTCGTACGTACGCGACAGACATATGGATGAGCCAAGGATGTAGCAACAGTCCTTGAGTGTATCTCCCATCACATGTCGGAAGTCGCGGAAGTCGTCCCGCTCCTGCGCGGTCAGTTGGTCGAAATCCGTTGGGAATCGAAGGTGGTCGATCATAACCGCGGCGAGTCTTTGGTACGCGTCAGCAATCAGAGGAGCAATGGAGTCGCGTCGGTGGCACGCAGTCATGGCAAGGTGATACCAGAACTGGAACGTGATAGGGACGACATCCAGGTCGGAGTAAGAGGCACACTGAAGCATGGCCTCGACGATTGGATAAAAGGTATCAATGTGGTTGACGATCAAGAGACGGTAGGTTTCTCCGGCTTCAGCAAAAATTCTTGTATAGCCTCGCATTTTCTCGGTGTCTTCATTAACCTCGGAAAGCCTTGGCTTGAGAGCGACGAGGTGGGCCGTGATCTGCTCTATGACGGGAAGGAAGTCGTCAATCTCCTGAGTCTCGTGGATAATGTCGCAAATGACGTCCACTGCCGCATCGAAAATGGGCTCTGAGCCTAACGCCCCAAACGCAAAATCGAACAGGGGAGTCTGAACCAGCTCCGTTGGGGAACACTCGCCAGCCTTGAGCCAACCCCTCATGCAGCGGAAAACCTGGGTTTGAACTTCGGAAGTGACCCCTAAAAACGTTCACTTTACATTAGAGTTCTACTCTAGAATCAAGTATATCTCACCGGTAGCCTGAATATACATGGATAACAAGTTCAGGACTTGGCTAGCGTTACTCGTTAAAAGCTTCTCGGCTCGGTTTCTAAAATCTTCGTTCTGGTGGTGCCATGGGGAGGAAACAACGCCGATCGAATATTAGGCCGCCGTCCGTAGGAGATGCGAAGGACGAAGGAAAGATGGGCGGCTCCTGGTACTGACCGAAATCGGAATGCGCGAATTTGTAGTAACCTCCTCAGCGATGACGGTTAGGAACTCGAGTAGGGCCGGCACGGTGTCGGGCTGCTGCCCAAGCGATGCGACAAGATCCGCAACCGGGTTGTCCCATTCTGGATACTGCAGCACAAAGCATGCGAGTGCGAGGCAGATTTGAACAAGAACAACACGGGGGCCAGACGCGTATTGCTGTATCGCAGCTACGAGGGAGTCGCGCAGCCCTTGACGGTGTGCAGGATCGACTTCATGGAAATCGTACGTGATCTAGTCAACCTAACAGTGGCATCAACACACCGACGCATTAATTTGTAACTTGCCTTTGTTCTAAAAGTTTGAGCAGCAAATGCCCGGGGCCCATCAGGGATATCGGGCAATAATAGCAGTTGATTGCATGTCGCCCACGAGTCGCTCTAATACCGTCAATCAAAATTGGGGTCAACGGCGTTCCAATTTTGCGTTTCAAAGGGAGGATACATACCGCATGCTGGAAATCTTGAAGCCACTTGCTGGCCGCGTCAATCGAGCTTTTGTCCGTATGGACCGCGAAGACGTTGAAAGCTTCAATCACGGCCTGCACAGAAGTTGCCTGTGCCATGATTGCAATAGTGGGGGGAAATTAAGCTAAAACAAGATATATGTAAAGAACAAGATGGTGGAGGGTGAAACAAGCCAATGAAATCAGGTGACGCGTTTGATTGGATTGGTTAACCCAAACAGGTCCACACTTGCTTGGGACTCGATCATGTGGCCGGACTAACAGAATATAAATTCGCCAGTAAACAAAGACAATACTCCAAGGGAAGGAACGGACAGGCGAAATGCCCGGCAGAGGACAAGGATTCGAAACGGGAGGTAACGGGTATCAAGAAATATCCCATAAAAGGCGATACGAACGAGGCACGTAAAACGACGTTATGCATAGGTAGAAAGGTGTATAGGAGAGAGAGCGGGGGCAGCAGACAGGAAGTATTGAATCAGGTGCGCAAGAAACCCTTTTTCTTGGTCTGTGGGGATAGGGGTCAGAAATAATGAACAGCAAACTGATGGGCAAACATACATTGTTCTTCTCTGGAGTAAGAGGTCTGCCACTCTCCAACCGACGCTTCTTGTCCTCCAATTCCATGCGCTGCTTCTCGAGGGCGTCCTTCATCTCGCGGTGGCGGGCGTAGAGCTCCTCCTCGCTCTGCTTGAGCTTCGCCTCCTTCTCCTGCACCTTTTGCTGGAAGACCATCTTCATCTCGGCCTCCATCTTCGCCAACTTGGCCTCGTGCAACGTGCGCTCTTCCGCCATCTTGACAGCCGGGCTGGATTTTGATTGGTTGTCAGTGAACGGCCCAAGCGCTATGGATGGGAACCCACTTGATCTCCTTGAACACGGAATGATCCTGGGTAACACCCATACCCAACAGCTTCTCGCTGCGGTAGTTCTCGTACAAGTACAGGTTAGTATGCTCGCGCAGCTCCTCCATATACGTCCGGATAAGCATCTGCCGCAATTTAACGAAGTCACAGTGGTCTTCGTTATCAACTTCGATAACACCCCAAGGGTACGAACGGCCACGGACGCTCCTGCCGTCTGCGGTTTCGACCTGTGCGTCAGATCCCACAATTGCAAAAGGAATTTTGCTCTGAAAACACGGTAAATATTGTAAACAGGGGCATATCAAGGCCAAGTCTTACCGCAATTTCCTCGTTCTCGGCAATAGTCTCTTCATCCTCGTTCTCGTAGACTGGAGCTTGGAAGATGCGAATCTCGTGGTGAGTGATGTCATTCAAGATCTAGATCAGGTGTGAGCGAGCGAAAACGGAAACAAAATATAGCGCCTACACGTTGCTTGAACTGGATGATCTCTTCGTCCGTGAGAGTATCCGACTTGGCGATGACGGGAATAAGATTGACTTTGGTATGGAGGCGTCGCATAAACTCGACATCAATCTGTTTCAGGCTATAGGCAAATGGTGATTAGTACGGCGCCAATAAACAGGCAAGTATACTCACGAGTGACCAGAAGGCTGGATAAAGTACAGGCAAGCATGAACACGGTTGTCCACCATCTTCTGGCGGTTCACTCGGTTCTCCTGCTCGAGATACGCGTCAAAGCGGGCCTCAATGTTCTCGACGATCGGTTTCCAGCTATCGTCATTATTGACAAAGTCGCCAAACCCGGGTGTGTCAACAACGGTGAGACGCAACCGCACACCATTTTCCTCGATGTCTAAATCAAGCAAGTTTGTTGATGTTCAACGTAATATCTAAACAAAACATACCAGCGCTGATGCTCTCGATGGCAACGGTTTTAGGGCGCTCGGCACTTGGGTGGAGGTGCTCCTTGGGTGGGTAAAGTGTTGTGTTGAAGAGAGTGTTGACCAGCGTGGACTTTCCCAGACCCGATTCACCTAAAATATAAAGGGGAAAATGAGCACGATGCGAAAGAAACACAATAAGCGCGTGGCGCAACAGAGAAGCGTAGCGTGTTGTTACGCGTGTAGGTCGGATGTTGAGAAAAATAGAAACCCACCGACAACCATGACGGTAAACTGGAAGCCAGTGCGGACGCTCTTGCGGTGTACTTGGTTGGGCAAGTTGGCAAAACCGACGTAGCCGTTGAGCTTTTTGCGAACTGCCGACTCGGCGGGCACGCTGCCTTGTCCGTTTGCATACTGGGGCGTGGCAGAGCCAGCTCCGTTGCCGTAGGGGATGGACTGTTGCGAGACAGGAGAGTCCGACATGTTGTGTGATGGGCCGGTGATGGGAGGGAGGGAGTTGGGAGGAGAAGGGACTGGCGTCGTGTTGCAAGCGCAAAGAAGTCACGAGGGACCCCACATACTCCCTAAGCGCCAAGGGTCCCCAGTTCGCCGCCTCGACCTTGCTATAGTCCGGTAGGTAAAACAACCGACCTCCCAAGCACGACTAACTCGTAATCTCAGATATGAAGCTCACGCCAGAGGTTCTCGCAGCCGCTCAGAGCTATATTAATCCGCTGAAAGATCGCGAACTGAACCTTCGAGGTTCGTGTATTTCGTGTAAAACGTCAAGGTTATTCAAGAAACCCTAAGCTTGAGCAGGTCACAAAATTTCCGCTATCGAAAACCTTGGTGTCACCCATGTATGTGTTTCTCATCGCTTGCCTAGGACTACTGACATATCGCATGACCAGGACCAACACGACACGATCGACTTTACCGACAATGCTTTAACATCGCTCTCAAATCTCCCGCGTTTGCACCGACTTCATACCCTCTTGCTCTCATCCAACCGCATCTCCCATATTGCACCATCGATCGCTGTCTCTGCACCTCGACTGAAGACCATTGTTTTGACCAACAACGCCATTGCCGAGCTTGCGGACCTCTCACCGCTTGGAACTCTCAAACATCTCGAGTTTCTATCCTTGCTCGGAAACCCGGTGAGGGAGAAGAAGAACTATCGTGAGTGGGTAGTGTGGAAATGCTCGACATCATTGCGAGTATTGGATTTTCAGCGCATCAAGGACAAGGTAAGCTATTTTTCAACAAGGTGAAACCACCACTCACCCTTTGTTCGACTCTAGGAACGAAAAACGGCCAAAACCCTTTTCGTGACGGCAGAAGGCCTACCTACCGCCCTGGCCACCTCTATCCAGGAGGCAGCTAGCGCACAACCTACGGGCTTGACCTTCACCCCGGGAGGCGAGGAGATAAACGATGATCGTCCCGGACCAAAAGCTGGCGCGGCGGGTAGACTCATGACTGCAGAGGAGCGCGCAAGAGTCCGCGAAGCCATCACACGAGCGGGCAGCGCAGAGGAGATCAAACGATTAGAGCGTGCACTGAGGGATGGATATGTCCCAGAATAATTTACAGCGGTAGAACAGCACGTATATACCACACTTGGATGTTCATGCTTCGAGCTGGCCAAAATATTCTAAATGCGCGTGTTTCTGTTGCCAGGAATTGGATTTGGTATCAAAGTTTGGCCAAATTTGGGACACTAATTAGCGGAGACTAACTTCTTCTCCACCTCCACCTACCAAAGTCCAAGCGAAATCACCAATGGATAAAGGTTCTTCTGTAGTGCTATCCCAAGGAGGAAAGTCGGCTTTGAACTTATCCATGTGCGTATTCCAGTATTAGTTAATCGGTATGCATGCCACCCTTCATGGCAGACACCCGTTACCCATCCTCAACATATCCGAGCATCTAACGCGTCGAAAACTACAAACAAACCAAGAGGCTCCGTTCAGTATGTTCGAGGAGAATTAAGTGTCTAATGACGCGCTGAGCTCCTAATTCCCGACAGTCATTGGCGCCTTGCTCGGAATACAAAGCGGGCGCGACATAGAAATTGTCAACACGTTCGAATTGGTCCTGGAAGGAGAACTAAACGCAGCCAACGACATTAGCGTACCCCCGGAAGCCACGGTGCTTCAGATCGACCACGGCTTCTTGACCACTCGCCGCGATCAGTGCAAGTTGACCCGTATCATGTGGCGACGCGCACTAACAGGCCAAAAGATAAACAGGTTTTCCCCGCGCTTGAGATTTTGGGCTGGTACACCTATGCGCCTACTCCCACTCAACTCCATGTTACCCTTAGCGAGCAATTCGGGACTTATACAAGCAGCCCGCTGCTGCTCGTGCTTACCCCAACGTCAAACGAGGCTCAAGGGTACGAAATTCATCATTAACCTGACTAATGTTGATCTCTTCTTTAGCCAACTCGAAACCCTACCCTTACTTGCTTTTGAATCGACCATTGAGATCAAAGACAGGAAGTCTAGAACTGTAGGCGATCACATCAGCACCGTCCTATGGTTCTAACGGATTTGATAGGTTTTCCAAGAAGTATCATGGAAAATCCAGACTGGCGAGGCAGAACGAATCGCGGTTGATTGGACAGCGCGCGGAGGGGGAGGCGAAGATGACCGTAAGCATTCGAACAATCGCTATATAGCCTAATGACCGAGTCCCTACAGTGACTTCCCACCTGCAGACGCAACGGGCAGCGTATAAAATGCTCCACGACCGTATTTTGATTCTAGTCCAATACGTAGCCGATACCCTTGCCGGTCAGGTGCTTCGATCCATCATTTGCCCACCTCCTTACACGTACCCCACTAGGCAAAGTAACCAAGAACCACGAAGTCCTGCGAGCGTTAAAAGCTCTCGTAGCCTCCCTACCAGCTAGCGAGAACGCTGCGTTCCGTGATGAGTTTAGTACTGTACGTGATCACTAGAATTTTCTTAGGCTTGATTTGTTTATCGTTGATTGGCACAGGAATACGCCGACGTACAACTTACCAGCTATCTCTCGTCTCTAACCAAGTCGGCATCAATTCTCAATGATGTATGTGTGATCATGTCTTACGCACCCCGATTTGCACCGACACTCTCCACCCCAGATTATCGACAAACATATTTTGATCGCAGGCCGTGGGGATGAAGCGGGTCGTGCAGGGCGCCGGCGTGGGATGGGTATGGGTATAGGCGGCCCCATGGGCAGCCTGACCGGCCTGGAGTAGCCGCTTGGCTTGATGGGCAATATCGTGTAGATAGATATACATGTCCAAGAACGTCCTGGTACCAATGATTGGAAATGAAGTGGCACTTATGTCATCCGATTTCATGGTTTGCCGTTGGCCGGTAATTGCAGCTGGCAACGATCCGTAGCACTTTCCCAGGCTTTCAAACGAGACCCACCCGCTCGCGCTGCTGAAACCGATACCGCTAGGCGAACATACCAAAAGCTTGTCAAAAGACCTAACCTTAATTGTAACCTGATTACACAGACTTCAGCCTCAGAACCAAAGAGCCACAAGAACAGGCACGCCGGTCGATGTTGAAGTACCTCAACCCACCGTGGCGGAATTCTACTAACACATCTTTGGATTTAAGCATGATTCAGACGATTATTGTGGCTATGGGAGACGCGTTGCAGCTCCGTGTGGTATACCAGCTCCTCTACGCATATTTGTTTGGTTCCAGTATGTGCCTCTTTCAACCACCCACCTGATGGATTTTGACCATACCTCGTTAAAGCTTTGTGGGGCTCGTTTATCCAAGGCACGCGCGGCCATAGCTAGTCGAGAAAGCGCTCTAATTTTGTTCTCATCGCCTAGGCTTTATCGCATTCCGCGCCCTGCCCCGCCAACAGTTTGGGATGCTCCAGTTCAAGACGTTCCCGATCTTCTTCTCGACATCTACGGCCATAACGGCGTTACTGCTTAGCATATGGACCATGAGCCACCCGGAAGTTCGTGCCACTCCTCTCAACCTGGGGAGTCCGGTGGTATTACAGGCCTGGTTCCTAATTTCCGCCCTTGTTTCACATGGCTTGAACCTACTGTACCTAGGCCCGAAGACATCAGAGTGCGTACGGCTCCCTGCAGAATTTGCCTGATGAAATACTCACGTTAGCACCTAGGGTTATGTTCGAACGGCACAAGCTGGAAAGGTCTGAAAAGAAGCAGTCCAGTGATCCAACCGTGAGTGCATATTATGATGCCGGCACAAAAATATAGTGATTAGCCCACTAGGCGTCGGCTGAAATGAAAGCGCTGAACAAGCAATTTGGTGTATTACACGGCATCAGTTCTTTGGTCAACCTTCTTTCTTTCCTGTGCATGCTTTCACACGGTGTCTGGATTGGAAGCCGCAGCACAGCATTGTAGAACTCGCCGCATGTTCGACGTCGTTCGGTCTTCAGTGCCTGTGGGGTTGGGCCCCCTGACTCAAATCTCACATTGAATATATGCGCTATGCGGAGATCTCCCAAACATCATGTGTGACCAGAAAAAAACCTTGTGGTGCGATCGTCGCGGAGAAAGCATGCGCAGCACAGAGCCTTTTCCTACGTCTGGTTAGTCTCCATCCCCTCGCTTTCAACCAAGGTTCGAGCCGCCCACCAACCCTTGCCATAGCTGACGAGAATCTCATCACCCTTCTTGATTGGGAGGGGGCCGCTCCAGACACTCATTTCGAGCCATCCACGATTGTTTCTGCCTTGCCGAAACACAGCGTTTGGTTTGGACTGTACCCCCCGAAAGTCGTTGACAAACCGGGCCTCGTTTCCCTTGCGCGATGCATTGACCCCGATGCTCACACCATCGACGCGATCCAGTGACAGATCGTAGTCAGAACCTGCCCGTTCATCGCAATGTATCTCGCCGTGGTAAGGGATAATATAGCTATTTGGGGCTATCTTTGTGCTGGCAAATAGACCTTATGGGTATAACCGGAAGAACGTCAGTCATATGGACATAGCACATGCTACCACCCATCATATGAATATAGTGAAGCCAGGATACAAATGTGGATAGCAGCTGGTAATTCCGGGGAGAGCAGTGCGGCCCGCCGAGTGATCCGCTCAACGAAAAGCGCTCGTAGGCGGATAGGCATATAGTGACCTATACCGCGAGTTCGGATGTGTAAATTCGGAAAGCTCACCTCGTTGCCCGCATGCTGGATGGCGAGGGTCATCAATTAGTTTAATCGCCACGGGGATTCGGCGAGAGGTGTCGCTGGTAGCGGCTGTAGGCTTCGGCCCGAGAACCAACTGTCGGAAACCCTGCGGAAAGTCGGACGCAAAACATGATTGGTGGAGATACTCGACGTCTTCGGGCCAGCGAGTCGGGCATTTAGTTCGTTTCATACTATTGGGTAGGCGGGACTGATTATTGCCAACGCGCGGTTACTGTGGTCGTAAACAAGGGTGGGAACGGATCCAATTTCATCCAGCGATGGGCGAAATTGGTAATGGCGTGTACGGTAATCTTGGACCACAAAGTCAAATCGCCACTCGCGATTCCACGGGGAACGTTCGAGGCTCGTTATATACGCCACGCGGGAGCAAAACAGGCTCAAATCCCGCTGTCTGTCCTGATATGGGAGTACGTGGGCGGTATCCGTGGTGCCATGGGACATATCACGCTGGCACCAGACATTTATTAGAGGCACGACCCTGCGTTGGCATCACAATTTTGGAGTGGGAGATAGAGTGGTGTAGTTGGCTGAGATGAATTAACACACTACAGTTCCGCCCATCCTGCATCTGACGAATCGCCTCCTGCAAGCGTAGCCAGCAAAAACACAACAGCACTAGCACCCATTCCCATGCCGAAGCCCCGATACAGCTGGCCAATACCTGTGCTCGAAAACCAGGACGGCTTCTCCTTGAGTTCCTCTTCGGTCGGCTGCCCCTGACTCGAGACACCTCTGCGCCGCAACACGGTGTACATGGATCGCTCCTCGGATAGAACTCGCCAGATGACATCCAAAACACCCACATACGGGGACGGTCGTGTCTCGACGCAGGCCTGGAATTGGCTTGAACCACGGGTCTGAATCTGAAGCCTTCGTCGCGCGGTTTCGATCGGTAGCGTAAGCAAAAGAGTCGCCGATGAAAATAAAAGTTCTGCGGCCTGATAGGCAACCGGGTGGGATTCTTCGGTGATGAACAGTGTACGCGCAATAAAGAGTGGCGCAGAGAGGGAAAGTAATGGCCGAAGAGTGTTCTCAACCAACGTTGGGATTAGGAGGTGGGGGTGCATATACATCCCAGCTAGTCCACCCTCCTTGTGATATATATCACGTAATGCAGACACGGGGCCAGAGTACGTCCTATGACTTGACAACGAGGTTTGCACGATGAGCCGGGTGCGGACGAGGTCGAGGGGGGATATGATGAACCCAGTAATGAGGTGGGAGGCGATCGTGATTGCGAGCGGCTTCCCAGGTCGCGAAGTATCTGACAGCGAAAGCGAGAGAGTTGGATCGCTGGGCATAAACACTGCGCTCAGCAAGGAAAGAGCTACAGGTTGTAGTACGGAGGATAGAACATCAATCGCGCAGGATGTCAGTTGACCTGTTATTAAATGTCAGTAAGATGACAGGATATATGTATATATGCTCTTACCTTTCCAGAGGGACAGCCAACCTTCCGTCTGCCACCTGCCTACTCGCTTCATCATCCCCCAAACACCTTCAGAGGGCCCAATGGGGATAACGAATTGAGGCCGAGTAGCCTTGTCTGCCAAAGAACGACGCAGAACATAGCCTTCCTCGTCAGCAGGTTTGGGCCGAGAAGGCTCGAGGCGAATGCGGGGTCGAGGTTCGCTGGGGTCATGAAAGAGCGAGTCATCCGAGGCGTCGCTCAGCTGCAGGGTCGGTTAGTTCATGCGATGTTCATGCAGTTTCTGTCAAATCACCTCGTCCTCTTCTTCTGCTTGTGGTTCGGGAATTGGGTCAGGCTCGGCGGGCATCAAATGCTCCTTGGGGATCCACTGGACCTGTAGCAGCACCTTGCCCACTTCAAATGGCATTGCAATCGCCGTCGTCGCATATTGCAGCATGCCCGCAGTAGCCAGAGCTCTGAACGCCATCTGAGGGTCAAACGAGCCGACATCCGGATTAATTGGAGATAAATCGAATACGTGAGAGTCGGCCGAGCTAGTGGGCCAAGGGGGAGATTGGGGTTTGGTGGCCGATGGCTTTAGATCGTCGGGAGCGGGGAAGAAGGACCAGCCGTCTGGGGGTGCGGCGTAGAGGTCCCTTAGGCTGGCTGGGCTCGACGAAGCTGCCATAGTGGACTGGATGGAGATGGGCGAAGACTCGCGCAATTGGATTTTCCAGCCGCTGGGTAAGCGCCGGCGCTAGAGTGCTAGCCTAGACACGACCTCTCCTCTTCGCATCCTCCCAATCGCGGCGGTCTTGCAGTAGACATGCCACCTAGACGTTCTATATCAAGGGTATACCCCAATGTTAACGAGAGACTGGGGGCGGTAAGTGCTGTCATCTTTTCCAGTGAAAAATCACCCTAAAGCCAATTGTCCAGGCTTGGTGGGATTATGGTATTCGATTCCTCTGCTTGCTCCATGTGCAATCACCAACCACCTCTACAGACAACTTGACCGTTCAGTGGGGAGCTCAGGACCATTACGAGATTGTGAGGAAAGTCGGGCGTGGAAAGTACTCCGAGGTGAGTCAACGGGCAAGCACAGGATGGGATGCAGGCTAATCCAATGCTGGCAGGTATTCGAGGGCATCCACATTGTCAACGACGAAAAGTGTATCGTCAAGGTCTTGAAGCCGGTCAAGAAGAAGAAAATCAAGCGCGAAATTAAGATTCTCCAAAACTTGGCGGGCGGCCCCAACATCGTTGCGCTCCTCGACGTGGTTCGCGACCCTATCTCCAAAATACCGAGCCTGGTCACCGAATACGTCAATAATGTCGACTTCAAAGTTCTCTACCCCAAATTTACAGATTTTGACGTTCGGTACTACATCCTCGAATTACTCAAAGTATGTCAATTCACTCTCCATGTCAGCCTAGGCAATAACCACCATACCAGGCCCTCGATTTCTGCCACTCCAAGGGGATCATGCACCGTGATGTTAAACCCCACAATGTCATGATAGACCACGAATCCCGAAAGGTACGAATTTCACCAATACTTATCTTCAACCCTATGACCGGCGTTATAGCTTAGGCTTATCGATTGGGGCCTCGCCGAGTTCTATCACCCCAAGACCGAATACAACGTTCGCGTCGCATCCCGTTACTTCAAGGGCCCAGAGCTACTTGTGGATTTCCAAGAGTACGACTACAGCTTAGACATGTGGAGTCTGGGTTGTATGTTTGCCTCGATGGTAAGTTGATCGGCATCTTAAACAAACGGAACCAACATTGCGGGCACAGATCTTTCGCAAGGAGCCTTTCTTCCACGGTCATGACAACTATGATCAGTTGGTGAAGATCACCAAAGTTCTCGGCACCGATGAACTTTACGCATATCTCGAGAAATACGACATCGAGCTTGATGCGCAGTATGATGACATCCTGGGAAGGTAACTTGGACCCAGTTCCCGGTTTTGTTCTTGCCGCTGAGCGGGTCTGTCAAATTTCAAGGTACCAACGGAAACCATGGGCACGTTTCGTAACTTCAGAAAACCAGCGATATATCAGCAATGAGGCGATTGATTTTTTGGATAAACTGTTGCGTTATGATCACCAGGAACGATTGACTGCCCTCGAGGCACAGGACCACCCATACTTTGGTGAGTGCTCTATTTACCCGTGTTAAGGAAGGGTATTGATTGCGGGAATTAGACATCGTCAAGGAGGCAGCGGCAAATGCGGCAGAGGGTGAAAGCGAGGGGTCTGTGTCTACATGAGTCTTCAGTTTTATCATTGAATTATATTTGGTTATGAAGGCGACCATGATGTGAATGCGCTGGAACTAGACAAGGCGCCGCCCGCAAACTCCGGAAATGAGGTCTCTATATCACGTGATTAGATTTTCTTGACCGCTTCATCCCACCACTTTGTGCTCCGTCCTCTTGCCGCTTCTTCCTCGAACAAATACTCCTGTGGCCTGGTCCTGTATTCCCAGAATTCAAGCCTTTGTCTGTCGTCTCTTGCCACAATGAGGCGAGCTTCTTCTTGCCTCCAAGCCGCCTCGCTTTGTGTGAAACGTCCCACCTTGCCATCCACAAGCGTGGCGCGACAAAGTAGAGGCTTTTCAAACCATGGAACATCACGGAAACTGGGGCCTGTAATCTTGCATATTAGATCGGTGGGGGTGGGCGTGAGTACAATTCATAATAGTAATATCGGCATTGCTGAACGTTGGCGTAGCGTTCGTTTCACAGCTCTCGGCCGAACCTAGCTGCACAAAGGGACCCATACCAGGTTCTCGGAGTCAAGAAAGATGCCACGGCGGCTGAGATTAAGAAAGCGTATTTCCAGGCAAGTGATTATTATACATGTGTTTCATCACCTAATGAATTACACGCAGCTCGCACGAAAATACCATCCGGATACGAACAAGGAGGCTTCGGCTAAAGACCAGTTTTTGGACATTCAGGGGGCATATGAGGTCAGACTTCGGACTTGTTGCAGCCCCTATTCTGACATCTAGACCCCGCGTTGACAGATTCTTGGTGATACAGAGAAGAGAGCTGCATACGACCAGTATGGTGCAGCATCGCAGCAGCAAGGCTTTGATCCAAACGCGTTTGCCAACGCTCGTGGACCGTTTGGAGGAGGAGGCTTTGGGGGGTTCCAGGATTTTGGCGGCGCTTTTGGTGCCGGAGGTGGTCGCTCGCAAGCCGACATTTTTGAGGCACTCTTCGGCTCGGCATTTGGTGGGAGCGTGAGGGGCAGAGGCTCCGGGTTCCAGACAAATTTGCGAGGGCAGGATATAGAGACATCAGTGGGGATCGAGTTCCTAGAAGCGTGCCAAGGCACGACCAGAACCGTGAACGTCACGCCGGTGGTGGACTGCAAACCATGCTCGGGGAGCGGCCTCAAGCCTGGGGCGAAACGTTCCACTTGCGGCTCGTGCAAGGGGACCGGCACGCAGACGTTTGTGATCCAGAGCGGTTTTCAGATGGCGAGCACATGCCGGGAGTGTGGAGGTACCGGAACGACTGTACCGAAAGGGGGGCAATGCGGCGACTGCAGCGGACTCGGCAAAGTCAGGGTACGGAAAGCGGTCAAGGTGGACATCCCAGCCGGTGCGTGTGGATTGCGCCTGCGGAGAAGTGTGGCCGACCAGTGTCATAGGCATCGAGGATGGAATGAGCGTGCGAGTCAGCGGCGCTGGTGACGCACCCACGTCCGGGTCCGGCTCGCCTGGCGATCTTTTGGTCCGAATCAGCGTTGCGGCGTCCAAGGTCTTCCGGCGACAAGGCGTCAATATCCATCATGAGGCGCGTGTGCCGCTGCACACGGCACTACTCGGTGGGAAAGTCCGGGTCCCAACACTCGACGGCGAAGTCGAAGTGCGTGTACCTGGGGGTACACAGCCGGGCCAGGAGTATGTGCTCAAAGGGAGGGGTGTACCTGCAGTCTTTGGTGGTGAAAGGGGCGATCTGTTTGTGTCGTTTATGATCCAGATACCCCGGTATGCCCGCTTTGCTGCACTCATCACGCCGACTGAGCCCCTATCTGCAGAACTCTTACTCAACACCAGCGTCAAATCCTGCAGCAATATGCGGATGATGTGGAAGGACGAGTGTCGCGGCCGAGTGATCAGACGACCACAGCCGAGACACGTGAACACAAACAAGATGGTACGGACAGCTTTCCCCCATCGCCATCACCCACCCCCGATCCTCCCAAAAGGGGATGGGTATCTCGCGCGTTGTCCAAGCTTTGGCGTTGACAATCTTCTCCCCGCCCGATGATGTGCCGCGATCTGTGCCCTGACGCGACCGGGTGTCGACAGCAGCTGATATGCCGAGTGCGTCGGATTGCCGCAAGCGGGCAACGGGTTAGACTGTAGATATTGGTTTTGCTCCAACCTAATGCGGGATGTGTGTAACAAAGACTGGGCATCAGTGCCGAGGATCCGAGACCCTCGCCGGGGGATGATCAGCAGGGGGAAACCTGTGCATGCGAGGGGAAGCTAGGGCAGATTTGGGCCAGATCGCAGTCGGGTGCGGGCCCAAAGCGGCCTAAAGCGGCCTGAAATGGGGACCGCTTCCGCTGGCTCACGTGCGCGCGACAAGTCCCAAGGCTGCGGCTCTGGACTCGAAACTCGTGCGCGCTTGTCAGACTGGCCCGAAAGTCGGGATGGCGATCACATCTTGGTTTGGCATGTCGGATGTGCGGGCCACTTGTTTGCCACTCCGAAAGCCTGAGTGCGCATTATCGTGTCTTTCACTGCCCACGTTGTCATCACCAATCTTCCACCCAGCTCCTGCCCAGGACGCGACATACTATGCATAAATACCACCCCCACCTGCCCCGACACCCACCCCGCCCCAGCCATGTCTCCCGCCCCCTCCATCGCCCCCAGTCTCTCGTCGCGTGCATCGACCCCCACCCTCGCCGTCTCCCAGCTGCCTGACGACAAGCTCGGTGACGCCCGCTCCGAGCTCTCCGTCGCCGTCTCGATCGCCCACCTCGTCCCCCCCGACGTAGAGAGCAACGGTGCGCCCCTCGCCACTCGCTGCGGCTCCCATCTGACTGAATGCGCAGCGGCGTCGACCACCGAGCTCGGCTTTGGGCGTCTGTTCATCATACACGCAGCGTGAGTGCGTCGGCCGTGCTCGCATGCATTTGACTTAGCTTGCCGTACAGATTAGCCGTCTGCCTGTTTCTCGCCATCACCGATACAGTGCGTACCGGCCTGCCCGCGCCGCCCATGTGGAGAGTTGACAGCATACGAAATAGACGATCGTCTCCACATCCCTGCCCACGATCAGCGCAGAGCTCGATGGGTCCACCACTCAATACTCCTGGGTCGGGGTTAGGTTGTCCATTTCGAATCCGAGTTGAAATCACAAGTCGTTCTGACAGTCGGGATTTCAGCTACCTCTTGACCCAGACCATATTCCAACCTATCTACGGCCAGTTTACCATCATGTTTGGCCGAAAGGTGAGCGTCTGAAATTACCCACTCACCAGTGACAGTCTGACATGTGCCACAGCGAGTGCTGTATACCTGTCTTGCCCTATTCCTGAGCACTTCCGGCTTATGTGGCGCAGCCCAGGCGAGTCTTCTAGCCCCTCGGCATCGTAATCAAACTTGTTTATCGTGCATATACCCAGAATATGACATGGCTTGTCGTCGCGCGAGCTCTGCAAGGCGTCGGAGGCGGTGGCATCGTGACTCTGGTCTGGGTTATCCTAGACGAAGTCGCCCCGGCAAAGACTCGCCATCGCTGGAATGCGGCGCTAACCGTTGTATGGTCTGCATCCGCACTCGCTGGCCCACTCTTGGGCGGCGTTTTTAGTGGTGCGTACCGACGTCATATTTCCCATTTCAGCCCCTCTTATCCTTCTTATGGACGCCACAGATCTCGTATCTTGGAGATGGGCATGTAAGTCCTTGTTCCTATCTAATCCGAGATCTAGCTTTCGCTGATAGCCGTGTCCAAAAGTCTATATCAACCTGCCTGTTGGCTGTGTCGCCCTGATTGCTGCTGTCTTGTCTCTAAGCGCCTGGCAAGAGGCCCCATGCAGCAAATTGTCGACGTACGATTTGCTTGCGACGTTTGATTGGATTGGCCTGTGAGTGCTGCACCAGGTCGGACGAAATCATGGTCTGATTGGACTAGTGTTCTCCTTGTGGGCGGAACCGCGGCTCTTGTCTTTGGGTTCATTCTTGCGACCGCCGAAGGATGTAAGTCAGGTTATTCGCATCGAAGTAGCTATCTAACAGTTTAATTAGGGACTTCAGAAATCACATTGGTACTCCTCGGCGTTGGCGCTGTCATGTTGACCTTGGGCGCCATCTATGAAAGTGGGGTACTGGGCGAGTCCTGGAGTGCGGATCCGAAACACGCTCTCGTCGCGCCTAGACTGCTACGGACACGAACAACCGGTATGTAGATCGAGCATATACTCATGTCCTCCCTCACGTTTTGGTCAGGCATTATCCTCGTGTTTTCATTTTTCCAGACCATGTCCTTCAACGCAGGCACTTTTTACTTGGCTCTGTACTATCAGGTAATATCGGCCCCACCGTTCTTTTTGCCTGCACTCATTCGCGTTCCAGGCTGTCCACGGTTCGAGTGCCCTGCTCGCTGGCCTCGAGCTCCTGCCTTATACTTTGGGCTCGTCCTTGGTGTCCTTGATCGGATTCTACGTAACCGAGAAAACCAAGGCGCATAATGCCGTCATCCGCGTCGGACTGGCAATCATGGCGACTGGTTTTGGTTCGTTTTTTTGGCCATGGCCATTTTCCGTCCTAACACAAAAACAGGTCTGATGACTTTGCTGAATGAAAGTTCAAATCTCGTTATGCAAGCGATGATTCCCTTGGTGGCTGGGTTCGGAGTAGGATTACTGCTCAAGACGCCCGCGACAGCACTCGCGTCCGCTATGCAGGGCTACGGTACCCCTGCCGTGACCGGGGGCTTGTTTTTGGTCCGTTTCATCGGGGCTTCATCGGGAGTGGTACGTCCAGCCCCTCGTTCCCTCCCGATTCCGCTAACGTGTTTTCAGTCCGTGGGGGGAGCGATTTACGAGAGCAGGCTCGCCGCTACCTTGCCAGCGGAGTTTGATCTCAATATTTCAGCGCCGACTTTCGATTACCGTCTGTTGACGACACTCGAGCCTGAATCCCTGAGAACTGAAGTCGTCCGGGCTGTGTCGCGGTCTATTTCGGTGAGCAGGCTGGTGTCGGGCGCATGGGTACACGAGACTAAGATCGTGATAGTCTATTTGGATGGTGTGCACGCCATGCCTCGCCATCGGATTCCTTGTACGTGCTGTTCGCTGATGGTTAGTGCGTGCTAACTCTATCGCGAACAAAGCTTTCCTTGTTCATGAAACACTATCCCGAGAACGATCCCTCGTCATCGAATAATGAAACGCTGCCTTGAGGGCGATAGCTCGATCAAGTCGCAGAAGCGGACTTTGAATCTTATCACGATTTCTCGCATTGGGCTTTCTTACCTTATTTTCTCATCGTTATACGCTTTGTTCAGCCGTCTTCCCTGGCTGATTTTTTGCTTTGTTTCTTAGCTTCGTTCAGATGTATAGTACTCCAGGTCTGATAGATCCACGATCGTGCAATGAAGAATTCCTTTGATTCCCTCGACGATGTGCTAGGGCTCGAGCAGGGGCATGAGCGGTCGTATGGAGTCGCCGAGCCATTTATCCTAGTGCTCGCTATCGTGACCAAACACAGCCGATCCCATAGGCGCGCCACTGTCATTTGATGTAGACTAATCCCCATAGCGAGAGATTTGATGCAGCCAAGCCTTCTTGGACACATTTATCGCATTTACATTCCTGGTGCGCCGCTTCTGTGCGGCCAGACTTCCAACGGATCAACTCGCCTGGACGATATTCGCACTAGCACAACTCTCACGCGTCTCGCACCAAGACGAGACAGGCACAATCTTTATGGTTAAGGTTAGGAAACACATATGAACAATAATCAATCATCGGACAACAAAGCAGATGGATGAGCCGGCAACACAACATTGAGAACAGGAGCAATGGCGCACGCCACAAGAGCCGGAGCTAGATGTCAGAAAAAAACGCAATTTCATCGTCCTTGGGAAAGGCGAAATTCATATCGCCGCCATAGAGTGCACGGCGTTGGGCAAAGCACCGATTACGACCACTGGCGCGAGTTGGGGCCGACCGCGACCTCGGACCAGTTGTGAAGATCGTTGGAGCCGTTGGACGTGGACCCAAACGATGGGCTGGGCGCATGTCTGGCTTGGTTCACCTGGGGAGGTACCCACTGGCCGCTACCAGAACGACCGTGGTACGGTGACATGCCCGACGACGGGGTGATTCGCCCAGGCGTGTCGCCCGACGTCCCGTTGATATTGTACGGCGTCGAACCACCCGAGATGCGCGTCTCTGGCGATCGAGCCGCCAACGAGGGGATGCTTGCGTCGCCCGACAACGAATAGCGATGCGTATTCTGAACAGACACCGGGGTCATGGGCGACATGGGTGCCAGGCGCTGCAGACGGGTTAGTCTGGCTCGAATGTCATCAATATAGCCTTACCTGGGACATTAGCCCCGAGGTGATATCGCCAAAGTGTCGATGTGCATAATCACCGGTCGCGGTCGCAGGCCCTGGCGAAGGACGCGTCGTCGAGATCGCAGGGTTGGCCGAAAACGGAAAGGCCGAGACCGCGTGCGCAGGGGTGCCCTCTAAAGCGGTATCGACGCGCAGGGACCCCAACGCGTGCCGGCCATACGGCACAAAGTTTTGTTCGGCTTGCACGGTCGTCGCAGATGTAGGCGACGTCACTTCTGCTGCTGCGGGTGATGGACGCGTGGGAACGTTGCCTCCGGTCGATTCGCGCGATTTGGCTGAAATGCGCGCCAGGAGAGACGAGGGTTGATCGTTTGGATCGCTGTTGGTGCTGAGGGACCTTGCCCGGCCGTCTTGGGGCGCCACCGGCGCAGGTTGAGTAGCCGTGCGCGACGATTCCGCATTCGACGGAGAAGGCGCTCCCGGGAGTCCAGGCGCTCCAGAGATGGGTAGCTCGGTATGAATAAAACAGCAGCTTTAGTCCGAAATGAGATTAACTTTGCTCATAATGGGATCTAGGCAAACCTACCGTTTGCCATACGGACACGACCCCGAAACCCAGAACGTGCGGCAAATCTCAGTCTTGTACTGAAGAAGAATAGCGATAAGAACCTCGGTCTGGGACTGTGATCGAATGCGTACCTTGGGATGTCGTGAAACTTTGCGAATCTCATCTTCACCATGGGCAAATTGACACTTGGGTCCGTAGCGGCAGCTGCCCTTTTCTTCCCAGCTCCTGCACAGCTCGGTCTTGTACAACCCCAACTTGCGATTGTTTGCGCTTGGTCCGCCGTGATTCTCGCGCAGGTAGGCGGGTGCGTCATACTGCAGCTGACGCGCCAGTGCTTGGGCCAACGCGGGCGTATAGGCGTCCGCCTGGGTGTAAAAGTTGTTGGGCGAGTACGGGGCGCCGTAGATCGCACCAGACACGTGGCTGATGTGAGGCGGCGGGTACGTCTGGAGCGCACTCAAAATCGCAGCGGCGTCACGAATCGCCGGGTCCGATGCGGAATGATGGTGAACTGGTCGAAGATGGGGTGCGTGGCCGTGAGGATAACCGGCGCTGACACCACGTTCGTGGTGCATATCCGGGTACAGAGGCTGGGGTGCTGCTGGAGGCATGGGCGCATAAGCGCCGGGCGGCGGAGGAGCCGGATATGTTGCTTGCGGGTAGCGATAGTCGATGCCGGGGGGATAGTGGGCGGTGGGCGGGACGGCTGGTGCTGGCATGGTCACGGGCATTGGCATGGTTGCCATCGGGCGTACGCTCATGTCGGCTGGGTATCTGTACTCGGGGTGATCATCGGTGTTGGACGTATGAGACGGGATCGAATGGGTGCGGTAATCGTAGTGTTCTGCGCTTGGATCGAGCGGCATGTTGGGCGCAGGGCCTAGGGGCATGTGGATGTTCTGCGGGTATTGCGGCACGGGGTGCTGGGCGGAGGGTCGTTCTTGGTGTCCAGCAAAATTGTGAGGGCCAAAACCAGCCTTGTCCATCGAGGCGATTGGGTACGTTCGGTCCGCGCTGTCGTCTTGCAAGGCCGCTTTGGCATCCATGCTGGCCTTGGACTGGTGAAGCGGCGTTAGAACGCTGGCGGGCCCATCAGACGAAGTGGTAGCAGATGAAGGCGAACGAGAGTGACTGTACGAGAATAATGTATTGTCGCCTGGCTCGGTCGTCGGGGCAGTAGGGGAGATGGAAGAGCCCGAGTCTCCACTGCGCGGGACGGTGCGCGCTGGGACGTCTCCCACGTTCTCTTGCGGATCGGAGACCTGCAGCCTAGCCATCTCGTCGGCGACATCCCACCCCGAGCTGGCCGTGTCGTCGACGACCGAGGTGTTTCCCTTGAAACTCCAGCCCTGGCGACCTGCGAATTTGGCACTGCGTCCGACGGTCGCAGAGGCGGGACCTTGGGTAAAATCTCCAAAGCCAGATGATTTGTCAGCTTCGATGGCGGACATGGCAATGGGCATTTTGGAGTCGTGGGAGCGCGGGCTGGACGCGTAGTCGCCGGTAGACACGCTCGGGAGGATGGCGCGACCGCCGAGCATGAGGGGCGACGGCGAGTACGAGGCGCGGGTGGGCCGCAGCGACGAGCGTTTGGTGAGAGGGGGCGTTGCGTCGAGCGACTCGATTTTGTGGGTGGGCGACGGGGCAGGCCGCTGGGGAGCCGTGCGGGCGAATGCCTCGTCCTCGTTGCGGCCAGGGTCCGACATGGTGTTGAAGGATATGTCGTGCAGGTCGTGAGGCAGGCGTGGTTTACGCAGTCATAGAATGGTCGTGTCTGGTAAAGTCATTAACAGCGGGCGATGGCGGGCGGGCGGACTTGCCAGATAATTTTGGGAATTCAATGCGCAGCAAATACGGAGAGCTCGACGATACTGTTTTAACAACAATAATCAAGATGCGGAATAAGTAAGTGCGATGTCCAAAGCGAGCAAAGCGGCGACGGGTCGAGGGGCGAGAGCTCCAGGCAGAGACCGCGTGCGTTTGTGATAGATAGGATAATAAGAGAACGGAGTGGGTGGCCGACACCGGGCAAGCAACAGCCTCGACGTGGACAATGCTGGTCCGGCGAGGAGGGGCACAGGGGACGGGGGTTTATGAGGGGTGTGGAACTGTGCAGAAGGAACAGAAGCCGCCACTGACCTCGTTTTGATCGCTCCCACAACGTGCACGCCAACAACCGCGACCGCTCGCTGCGCCACTACTGCTGCTACCTGTCGCCGACGTCGTGCTCGGTGTTGTGGGCGCCGTCGGCT